>CAUDMG010000100.1:2597500-2607500 GCA_958450375.1 Homarus gammarus | reverse complement strand
GTCGACCTCCAAAAACCATCATATTCGAGGCGGACCATCGCTGTGCGCCGCTCCGGGGAGAATGTGATATTTACGAGGGCAAGAAACCGGCAGGATATTCAGCCTTTATCACAGCAAGGAAAAACACTGCAGGTGGAGGCGGGTGGCGGGGCGGGGGTTGAGGGTGGCGGGGCGGGGGTTGAGGGTGGTGGGGCGGGGGTTGAGGGTGGCGGGGCGGGGGCTGAGGGTGGTGGGGCGGGGGTTGAAGGTGGTGGGGCGGGGTTTGAGAGTGGCGGGGCGGGGGTTGAGGGTGGTGGGGCGGGGGTTGAGGGTGGCGGGGGCTGGAGGTGACGGGGACGGGGGCTGGGGTGATAGTGGGTAGCGGGGCTGGGGCTAGTGGGGCGGCGGGGGCTGAGGGTGGCCGAGGGTGGCGGGACGGGGACGGGGGCGGGGGCGTTTGTTGAGGTGATTTTTTGTGGTCATAATG
This sequence comes from Homarus gammarus, assembly GCA_958450375.1. Taxonomy (NCBI): domain Eukaryota; kingdom Metazoa; phylum Arthropoda; class Malacostraca; order Decapoda; family Nephropidae; genus Homarus; species Homarus gammarus. The sequence continues at coordinate 2,607,034 of CAUDMG010000100.1, read as the reverse complement.
TTAGTCGGAGTTTGGAACACCACAGAGGTTCATATACAGCGGACCATACAGTATACAGTGCACCATACAGTCAACCAATTAGGAACGACAGTCTTACATCTACAGTCAAACAGTTTGGAGGAAGCGTTCATCTTACTAACCAGGGTAACAGGAAAGGTCTTATAAGGTCAGTGAGCCATGAACGTTCCCACGGCCGCCTGTGTGTGTGTGTGTCCCTGGCCACTACCTTCACGCCGAACCTCCTAGTAGTTACCTCCCTCCTAGTAGTTACCTCCCTCCTCCCACCAAGGTTATACATCTCTGTTATACCAAGGGCCAGGTATGTCCGGCCTCTGGTAGCTTATTAAACAAACCCCTATATATTTGTACACAATATACCCGGAGCCTCAGTATACGCTGGAGGGCAGACACACATAAAATATACTAATACCTTACGATGCTTACGATGTTTATTAATCGACCAATCACAGCCAGGTTATGAAATAAATGAAGGGTACGATTGGTCCACGTCTATTGGTCAACACTTTCCAATATTAAATCGTGTTATCGTTGTTGTTGTTGTTGTTGTTTCCTCCTGTGTGTGAGTTTTATGCTAATTTTATCTTGTTTTTTACCTTCAAACAAGTCCAGACGGATTAAAGATTAGTCGTCTAGCCTCCTCATCACGACCCATAACGAGAATTAACGAGCTTTCGATTATACTATACAACACACAAATGGCCAATCAATTTCTTCGTTTTTATATATACACACACCACAGTACATATATATTTCTTCTGCCCATTAACATTATTATATAGTCTTCCTGGTAGTTTAAGATCACATATATGTAAGATAATTATATATATTAATTAACATTTACGCTCGAGAAGGTTAATTAGATCTCGCCTTAGTGATCATAAACACGTAATTATATGGAGAAAACAACAGCGTCTGAGAGAGGATTTTAAGGGGGTCGTGCGTTCTCAGTCGTACGTTCTTAGAGTCTTACGTTCTCAAAGTCGTTCTGTACCCCCCCTTCTCTCCTTCTGCACCCCCTCTGTCCCTCCTCCCTCTCTCTCTCCGTCTGCACCCCTCCCTCCTTCCCTCTATACCCCCTCCCTCTCCACCACCCACCCCCCCCCCCCCATCAGTGGATCAGGCCAGTATAACAGCAGTAAGGCTTCCCCCCGCCTCCATGATCCGGGCTGTAACCTGGTATAGCTCCCGCTCGTCTTGGTTGAGGATCAGTTTTAAAAGAGCCAATTTCCTCCTGCCGGCGAGAGGCTCTGGTAACAGTACAGTATATAAACTCACTCCCTTACCTCCCCCCAGAAAATATCTTTACCATTTCGTGTGAGAGAATATGACACAATGGGTGAAGGCTTTTAACAACCCTCCCTACAGTAGATTCTTCGTACCGCTCCGTGAAGATACTTTTTTGGGAGCGAGTTTACAAGTATAGGTAAATATATTCAGTCAGCTACTACTACTACTGTTACTATTACTACTACTTCTACTGTTACTATTACTACTACTACTACTACTACATCCAACCCTATATGTATCTCCGGTTACATTTAAACAGATTAGGTTGGGTTAGGTTGGGTTAGGCTAGGTTAGGTTAGGTTAGGTTAGGTTGGGGTCACGTTAGGGTGTTTCATAATCAAGTGAAACAAACTGGGGATGTCTAATCTTCATGTATGACCACCTACCATACTGGACTGATGACCCCAGAGTGACTGTTAACTGTTCGAGTACCTAAAGTCTGCGTTGTTGGGATACACGTTTTCATGGTAGGTGGAAGAGACATAGTGTAGTGTAGTGTAGTGTAGTGTACTGTGGTGTGGTGTTAGTGTAGAGTAGTGTAGTGTAGTGTAGTGTGGTGTGGTGTGGTGTGGTGTAGTGTAGTGTAGTGTGGTGTAGTGTAGTGTAGTGTGGTGTAGTGTGGTGTAGTGTGGTGTGGTGTAGTGTAGTGTAGTGTAGTGTGGTGTAGTGTAGTGTGGTGTAGTGTGGTGTGGTGTAGTGTAGTGTGGTGTGGTGTAGTGTGGTGTGGTGTAGTGTAGTGTGGTGTAGTGTAGTGTAGTGTAGTGTAGTGTGGTGTAGTGTAGGGTAGTGTGGTGTAGTGTAGTGTGGTGTAGTGTGGTGTAGTGTAGTGTGGTGTGGTGTAGTGTAGTGTAGTGTAGTGTGGTGTGGTGTAGTGTAGTGTAGTGTAGTGTAGTGTGGTGTAGTGTAGTGTAGTGTAGTGTGGTGTAGTGTAGTGTAGTGTGGTGTAGTGTAGTGTAGTGTAGTGTGGTGTAGTGTGGTGTAGTGTGGTGTAGTGTAGTGTGGTGTAGTGTAGTGTGGTGTGGTGTAGTGTGGTGTAGTGTAGTGTAGTGTGGTGTAGTGTAGTAGTGTAGTGTAGTGTGGTGTGGTGTAGTGTAGTGTAGTGTAGTGTAGTGTGGTGTAGTGTAGTGTAGTGTAGTGTGGTGTAGTGTAGTGTAGTGTGGTGTGGTGTAGTGTAGTGTGGTGTAGTGTAGTGTAGTGTGGTGTAGTGTGGTGTGGTGTAGTGTAGTGTAGTGTGGTGTAGTGTAGTGTAGTGTAGTGTGGTGTGGTGTGGTGTGGTGTAGTGTAGTGTAGTGTAGTGTAGTGTGGTGTAGTGTAGTGTGGTGTAGTGTACTGTAGGGTAGTGTAGTGTAGTGTGGTGTAGTGTGGTGTAGTGTAGTGTAGTGTGGTGTAGTGTAGTGTAGTGTGGTGTAGTGCACTGTAGGGTAGTGTAGTGTAGTGTGGTGTAGTGTTGTGTAGTGTAGTGTAGTGTAGTGTAGTGTAGTGTGGTGTGGTGTGGTGTAGTGTGGTGTAGTGTGGTGTAGTGTAGTGTAGTGTAGTGTGGTGTGGTGTGGTGTAGTGTAGTGTGGTGTGGTGTGGTGTAGTGTGGTGTGGTGTGGTGTAGTGTAGTGTGGTGTGGTGTAGTGTAGTGTAGTGTAGTGTAGTGTGGTGTGGTGTGGTGTGGTGTAGTGTATGACGTTTAAAACACCCGCTTATATTAATCTATTTGGCCGCAGGAGCAGAAAGTCGCGCCCCGGGTAGATATTGTATTAGTATCTCAAAGGGTAAGAACCTCCTGCTGGTGGTGGGGCAACACACCCGTCTTCACCCTCAGGAGACTAACACGTTCTCTCGTTACTTGTCTGTTTTTAATTCTTTTATTTCTTCTTCCTTCCTCCTCTTGTGTGTTTGGGCGTCTTTTAATCTCATATTTCTTATTATTTTATTTTTAATCGTCTTCACTGTCCTCCTCCTACACACACACACACACACACACACTAAAGAGGCAACAATCAAAATCAAGTAGAAGATAAACACAGTCATAACCCGGCACGATAAGTGTGCTAAGAGTGCGTCATTACACGGCTGAGGTACGAAGGCGTCATGTGCGGGCGGTAATGGCTGGGTCACGACAACCACCACGATACACCCTTTTTACCGCCTCAAACCCCCTCCTCTGCCCTTCTTGCTCTAAACTCCCGCTGGAAAATAATAGAGATACATTTTCTTTATATAAACTTTATAATATCAAGCGTTATTTTTGTTCTATTGCAGGAGAGATCGTATTTATTTTACTATATCTATCTAGTGACACCTATAAAATGTTCCATGTTGGTGATGGTGGCGGGAAGTTATCGTACATATAGTGGCGTACGGTAGTGGATGGCGGGCGTCATGGCACCTCACGAGATAGCCATTTGATGGCGCTACTAACGCACGATATTCTATCCCCGTTTTTTTTTTGTCTTAACCTCCGTCACAATATTTCTTAATGTGTCAATTACCGGGCGGGAGAGTCTGACAGGTTCATGAGTTCGGACCAGACTTGTTTATCTCGTTAATGTCTCTCTCGTATGGTCCCGAGACCTCGGTGATGCATGATGCTCACTCTTTCTTAAGACTCGCCCGCCAAGCTTTTATGATGACTGTAAGTATGTTTGTTAAGCCCGGCTGCCACGATCACCGACGGAGGTAATCCCTGTCTGGTTCACCTGTTAGTGTGAGGCAAGAAAGCAAAAGATGAGGATAATGTCCGCCTCTTGTGTCGTAACGAGTGAACTGGACGCCAGGGGCCAGATTTAGTGCCCTGCTCTGGGAGGGAACCAGGAGCTGACTGACCGGGTCTTTTATCTTTACTGAGATGCTGCTGCCCCCTGCTGCTCTCTCTCTCTCTCTCTCTCTCTCTCGACTAAGCAGGTTGACTCCATTATAATACGCCCACTACACTGCTTTTACCCCGATAGTCGAACACCCGATACATCCTCGAACGCCATCTGCCCCCTCGGCCACTGCCTCCCTCCGCCAGACTCAGAGAGGCAGCAGCAGCCATGGAGAGGACTGCAGCAGTATTACTGATCCCATGTGAGCTTCTTGTTAAGTAACACGTAAGTAGCAGTAAAATATAAAGTAACAGGTGGTAAAATATATTGTAATGTACAATACTTTAATAAACGGTAAAATATCCTCCATTAAGTAACATGTAGCAGAGGACAATAATAAGTAACACGTGACACAATATAATAAGGCATTTAAGTAAGGGTGAAAGAGTATGTGTATAAAGTAACAGTAAAGTAATGTACATAAAGTAATAAGTGGGCAGTATGATGGGTGGCGCCACACAGAACAAACAGTGTACCAGATACTGTGTTATCTATATTAAGCTTCACTAATTCATATAAGCGTGGCTGAGCAACAGGTGTGGTCATACAAACAGCTTATTAGCGTGGTATCACCTGCCTTACCCGGGCCTCACTGAGCTAATGTGTGTTGACGGCAGCATTAGCTCTTGTAATGCTCCCGGATGAAGAAGCAATCGTGTACAGTCATCAGCGACGGGAGCATTGTTGAGCATATTGTTTACCGTGTCAAACTTGGGGATGAGTTAGGTTAGGTTAGGTTCAGGTTAAGCTAGCGTTAGGGTGAAATAATCCGGGGTGTTTAATCTACAGGTGATCCCACTCGTCGTAGTTCAGGTGGACGATATGAGGACTTGCACCTGAGCTAGATAATTAGTGCAGCACACACGATGAACACATCAGGGGCAGCCGTCAAGATCATATCACACACACACACACACACACACACACACACACACACACACACACACACACACACACACACCAAGGTTACCCGCTACACCTTACTCCACTAGGTGTGTATGACTGTATGTCTCATTACCCAGAACAAAGATAACATTAAACAACTAAAAATAACACTGTCAACTGAAGGTATAAATTAAATTGTTCATGTTATCAAAAACCCAAAGATAACATGAGTGGAACCTTGAGTCCTGAGCCCTTATACATGTACTGGCCAACCTGGTGTTAAGGGGAGAGGATAGTGTCGCTGAGCCCTTATACATGTACTGGCCAACCTGGTGTTAAGGGGAGAGGATAGTGTCGCTGAGCCCTTATACATGTACTGGCCAACCTGGTGTTAAGGGGAGAGGATAGTGTCGCTGAGCCCTTATACATGTACTGGCCAACCTGGTGTTAAGGGAAGAGGATAGTGTCGCTGAGCCCTTATACAGGTACTGGCCAACCTGGTGTTAAGGGGAGAGGATAGTGTCGCTGAGCCCTTATACGTGTACTGGCCAACCTGGTGTTAAGGGGAGAGGATAGTGTTGCTGAGCCCTTATACATGTACTGGCCAACCTGGTGTTAAGGGGAGGATAGTGTCGCTGAGCCCTTATACATGTACTGGCCAACCTGGTGTTAAGGGGAGAGGATAGTGTCGCTGAGCCCTTATACATGTACTGGCCAACCTGGTGTTAAGGAGAGGATAGTGTCGCTGAGCCCTTATACATGTACTGGCCAACCTGGTGTTAAGGAGAGGATAGTGTCGCTGAGCCCTTATACATGTACTGGCCAACCTAGTGTTAAGGGGAGGATAGTGTCGCTGAGCCCTTATACATGTACTGGCCAACCTGGTGTTAAGGGGAGGATAGTGTCGCTGAGCCCTTATACATGTACTGGCCAACCTGGTGTTAAGGGGAGGATAGTGTCGCTGAGCCCTTATACATGTACTGGCCAACCTGGTGTTAAGGGGAGAGGATAGTGTCGCTGAGCCCTTATACATGTACTGGCCAACCTGGTGTTAAGGGGAGAGGATAGTGTCGCTGAGCCCTTATACATGTACTGGCCAACCTGGTGTTAAGGGGAGGATAGTGTCGCTGAGCCCTTATACATGTACTGGCCAACCTGGTGTTAAGGGGAGAGGATAGTGTCGCTGAGCCCTTATACATGTACTGGCCAACCTGGTGTTAAGGGGAGAGGATAGTGTCGCTGAGCCCTTATACATGTACTGGCCAACCTGGTGTTAAGGGGAGAGGATAGTGTCGCTGAGCCCTTATACATGTACTGGCCAACCTGGTGTTAAGGGGAGGATAGTGTCGCTGAGCCCTTATACATGTACTGGCCAACCTGGTGTTAAGGGGAGAGGATAGTGTCGCTGAGCCCTTATACATGTACTGGCCAACCTGGTGTTAAGGAGAGGATAGTGTCGCTGAGCCCTTATACATGTACTGGCCAACCTGGTGTTAAGGGGAGGATAGTGTCGCTGAGCCCTTATACATGTACTGGCCAACCTGGTGTTAAGGGGAGAGGATAGTGTCGCTGAGCCCTTATACATGTACTGGCCAACCTGGTGTTAAGGGGAGAGGATAGTGTCGCTGAGCCCTTATACATGTACTGGCCAACCTGGTGTTAAGGGGAGAGGATAGTGTCGCTGAGCCCTTATACATGTACTGGCCAACCTGGTGTTAAGGGGGAGGATAGTGTCGCTGAGCCCTTATACATGTACTGGCCAACCTGGTGTTAAGGGGAGAGGATAGTGTCGCTGAGCCCTTATACATGTACTGGCCAACCTGGTGTTAAGGGGAGAGGATAGTGTCGCTGAGCCCTTAAACATGTATTGGCCAACCTGGTGTTAAGGAGAGGATAGTGTCGCTGAGCCCTTATACATGTACTGGCCAACCTGGTGTTAAGGGGAGAGGATAGTGTCGCTGAGCCCTTATACATGTACTGGCCAACCTGGTGTTAAGGGGAGAGGATAGTGTCGCTGAGCCCTTATACATGTACTGGCCAACCTGGTGTTAAGGGGAGAGGATAGTGTCGCTGAGCCCTTATATATGTACTGGCCAACCTGGTGTTAAGGGGAGGATAGTGTCGCTGAGCCCTTATACATGTACTGGCCAACCTGGTGTTAAGGGGAGGATAGTGTCGCTGAGCCCTTATACATGTACTGGCCAACCTGGTGTTAAGGGAAGAGGATAGTGTCGCTGAGCCCTTATACATGTACTGGCCAACCTGGTGTTAAGGGGAGAGGATAGTGTCGCTGAGCCCTTATACATGTACTGGCCAACCTGGTGTTAAGGGGAGAGGATAGTGTCGCTGAGCCCTTATACATGTACTGGCCAACCTGGTGTTAAGGGGAGAGGATAGTGTCGCTGAGCCCTTAAACATGTATTGGCCAACCTGGTGTTAAGGAGAGGATAGTGTCGCTGAGCCCTTATACATGTACTGGCCAACCTGGTGTTAAGGGGAGAGGATAGTGTCGCTGAGCCCTTATACATGTACTGGCCAACCTGCTGTTAAGGGGAGGATAGTGACGCTAATTTACGACAGTGCCCAGGAGGTGTAAATCATCAGCGGCTCACCACCAGGGGACACTATCATAGGGTGTCAATGGTGGCCTAGTGTACCATCATCAGCGGCTCACCACCAGGGGACACTATCATAGGGTGTCAATGGTGGCCTAGTGTACCATCATCAGCGGCTCACCACCAGGGGACACTATCATAGGGTGTTAATGGTGGCCTAGTGTACCATCATCAGCGGCTCACCACCAGGGGACACTATCATAGGGTGTTAATGGTGGCCTAGTGTACCATCATCAGCGGCTCACCACCAGGGGACACTATCATAGGGTGTTAATGGTGGCCTAGTGTACCATCTACTTGTCAACCTCTTCTATCTCCTTCCTCTTACACCTCCTCCACCTCCTCTCCTTCCTCTTACACCTCCTCCACCTCCTCTCCTTCCTCTTACACCTCCTCTCCTTCCTCTTACACCTCCTCTCCTTCCTCTTACACCTCCTCCACCTCCTCTCCTTCTTCCACCTCCTCTTCCTCCACCTAGCCTAACTTAAACTAACCTATCCTAACCTAACCTGACCAATAAACTTAACCTATCCTAACCTAACCTGACCAACAAACTTAACCTATCCTAACCTAACCAACAAACTTAACCTAACCTAACCTAACCTGACCAACAAACTGAACCTAACCTAACCTAACCTAGTAAAATATCAACACTTACTTAAATGTCGACAGGTTGAGGCTGGAGCTGTGTCTCTTTCCACCTTGTCTTGGGTTCACTGGGCAGCCTTCACCACCTGTAAGAGAACAAATGAAGGTAAATAATGTGAGTCTCACTTAATAAAAGAGTCCTATCAAGGTACCCAAAACAGTGTGGTGCCAACTATAGTACCTAATGTGATACCTGGACGTGATTACAGGTAGGGGCGTCTCAGGTGTACAGGTAAACAAGGCAGAGTACCGTCCACTGCCGAGGGTTGTTACAATTGGTGATGATGATAACAACAACGATAATAATAATAATAATAATAATAATAATATAATAATAATAACCAGAATAAAGTTTAGGGCGTTTTTTCTTATTTCATTTATCATTATTGTTATTATTATTATTATTATTATTATCATTATTATTATTATTTAGCAGAGAGGGTTGGGTAGGATACAACAACAGGTGGGAGTCGTACTGGGGTGCACAAATGGGGCGATTGTGTGGTAATCTCTCCTCCTCCCCCTCCGTACTGATACACACACACACACAGAAGCTGGGGATACGGGTGGACGGACACGTGTAGCTCTCACGCGTCTACCAGGATGCTGCCGCCCCTCTCTCACGAGTCTACCCTGAATCTGTCTCTCTCTCTATCTCTCCTTCTCTCTCACGCGTCTACCAGGATGCTGCCACCCCTCTCTACGTCAACATTATCTGAAGCCACCAACAAACTTCCTGCTTCTCATCTACCTGTCTACCATGCTGTCTGTGTGTATACTTATTCACACAAGTATACGTAACGGTTCTCACATACATGCACGTCTGTGTTTGTATGCTCGCCTGGGCCTTTACGTGCAAGTATCGTCCTTTCTGCTTATACATATTAACGACATATTAGGTGTGTGTGTGTGTGTGTGTGTGTGTGTGTGTGTGTGTGTGTGTGTGTGTGTGTGTGTGTGTGTGTGTGTGTGTGACCTGTAATGTATACTGTATATAATGTCTCACGTCTACCTGTGTGTGTATGGACAGTGTATGGTGAACATCCCTCGAGTGGCCCAACACACTGAGACTTATACCTGCCTGGAATATCTGCCCCACAGTCCACCCCGCCCCGTACCTTAGTCCAGCCTGCCCCGTACTTTAGTCCATCCTGCCCCGTGCCCCGTACTGTAGTCAACCCCGCCCCGTCAAATCCTGCCTAGCAGTCTTCCCCGTCCTGTCC
>CAUDMG010000100.1:2577500-2592500 GCA_958450375.1 Homarus gammarus | reverse complement strand
GGGTGGCAGGGTGGCAGGGTGGCAGGGTGGCTGGGTGGCAGGGTGGCAGGGTGGCTGGGTGGCAGGGTGGCAGGGTGGCTGGGTGGCAGGGTGGCAGGGTGGCAGGGTGGCAGGGTGGCTGGGTGGCAGGGTGGCAGGGTGGCTGGGTGGCAGGGTGGCAGGGTGGCTGGGTGGCAGGGTGGCAGGGTGGCTGGGTGGCAGGGTGGCGGGGTGGCTGGGTAGCGGGGTGGCAGGGTAGCGGGGTAGCGGGGTGGCAGGGTAGCGGGGTGGCGGGTTAGCTGGGTGGCAGGGTGGCAGGGTAGCGGGGTGGCGGGGTGGCTGGGTAGCTGGGTGGCAGGGTGGCTGGGTGGCAGGGTGGCTGGGTGGCAGGGTGGCTGGGTGGCAGGGTGGCTGGGTGGCTGGGTGGCAGGGTGGCTGGGTGGCTGGGTGGCAGGGTGGCTGGGTGGCAGGGTGGCAGGGTGGCAGGGTGGCGGGGTGGCGGGGTGGCAGGGTGGCAGGGTAGCGGGGTGGCGGGGTGGCAGGGTGGCAGGGTAGCGGGGTGGCGGGTTAGCTGGGTGGCAGGGTAGCGGGGTGGCAGGGTGGCGGGGTGGCAGGGTAGCGGGGTGGCGGGGTGGCAGGGTAGCGGGGTGGCGGGGTGGCAGGGTAGCGGGGTGGCGGGGTGGCGGGTTAGCTGGGTGGCAGGGTGGCGGGGTGGCAGGGTGGCGGGGTGGTGGGGCGGAGGGAGAGAGATACAATCAGTGAACAACTTTCTTTCTCTGTGAACTCTGAACAGTATGGCGGCTTGTACTGGCTGACTGAGACTGCCCTGAGGTAACTGTTGTGTTTAATGTGTTTACTTTTGTCTGGGCCATAATCAGCCCCTTGAGTATGATGGTGGTAGTGATGGTGGTAGAGTGGTGGTAGTAATGGTGGTAGAGTGGTGGTAGTAATGGTGGTAGAGTGGTGGTAGTGATGGTAGTAGGTCAGGGGGAGTAGTGGTTGTGGTAGAATGGTGGTAGTAATGGTGGTAGAGTGGTGGTAGTGATGGTAGTAGGTCAGGGGGAGTAGTGGTTGTGGTAGAATGGTGGTAGTAATGGTGGTAGAGTGGTGGTAGTAATGGTGGTAGAGTGGTGGTAGTAATGGTGGTAGTGGTGGTAGTAATGGTGGTAGAGTGGTGGTAGTAATGGTGGTAGAGTGGTGGTAGTAATGGTGGTAGAGTGGTGGTAGTAATGGTGTTAGAGTGGTGGTAGTAATGGTGGTAGAGTGGTGGTAGTAATGGTGGTAGAGTGGTGGTAGTAATGGTGGTAGAGTGGTGGTAGTAATGGTGGTAGTAATGGTGGTAGAATAGTGGTAGTAATGGTGTTAGAGTGGTGGTAGTAATGGTGGTAGAGTGGTGGTAGTAATGGTGGTAGAGTGGTGGTAGTAATGGTGGTAGAGTGGTGGTAGTAATGGTGGTAGAATGGAAGCTGTTCAAAAAGGAATGAAGGAAGGAAGGAGGATGGAGGAAGGAGAGGAATGGGGGAGGGAAGGAGGGAGGGAATCAAAGGAAGGAAGGAAGGAAGGTGACGTCACAGTAATAAACAACGAGGCAGCCCCAGGAAGAGTGGAGTGTGTAACCAAATCCCTGTACGTGTTGTAACGCTGGCCGGCGGGGCGGGGCGGGGTGGGGCGGGGCGGGGTGGGGCAGACTGGGGCGGGGGTCGGTGATAGGGACTAAGAGGAACATGCAAGGCAACTCGGCAACCAGTTTGACCGTAAAGGTGAGTGATTAATGGAGAGGAACATGGCGAGGTAAGGCCCATTGTCACACACACACACACACACACACACTCACACACACAGACACACACACTCACACACACACACGGAAGGGAAGGGAAGGAGGGAGGGAAACCAAGAGGTGACTTAAAGTGCTGGAGGAATGAGAAAAACCCAGGAGGTACCGTGGTGGGTAAAGGGTTGGGTTAGGTTAGGTTAGCTGGGGTGGGTAGTGTTCGAGTAAACTCTTTCCTCAAACACTTCTCCTTGCCGGGTTTACCGCCTCTCACCACTAACGCAACTTTACAACAATTCTTGATGACCCTCGTCTTTATAGTATGTATGTATGTATGTATGAATGTATGTGTGTATGTATGTATGTGTGTATGTATGTATGTATGTATGTATGAATGTATGTGTGTATGTATGTATGTATGTATGTTCCTTATTTATCTCTCACCCATTACCTCTCTCTCTCTCTCCCTCTTTTTCCCCCTAACTACCCAACAGCCCAACAACCTGGTACAGTACAGTACAGTTTTCAGTGATGGACTTATAAATATTCATCACCTTCCTTCTTCATCTTCGTCTCGAGAAGGACCAATTTATATTGAAATAATGGCACCCCTCCAGCCTACCCTCCATGACGTTTAAACCTCACTACTCTCCCCGCTTCAAAGCACAAAATCCTTTCATTTACTATGTATTTTCGACTCTGTCTACTCTATAAAAGATGCGATATTTACACCCAGCTATTTGCCGAGACGATAAGGGCGGCGATGAAAGATTTTCTGAATGGGATTTTCACCCTCAAGGACCTCACCTTCGGTCTCCCAGCGTGACGTCACCCCCCCCTACCGAGCCAATCAGGTACGGGGACAGGTGTTTGCGGGCAGACTATTGGACAACCGACAATAGTCCACTTTTTCTCCAAACGTTTATTTATCTCGATTCACAGATAAGTTCATCACAGACTTGAAATACAAACACAGCCAGTCAAGATGATGGTAGTGGTTTATCAATGAATACACGCAGTGACGCCATTCATAAACAACTGTGAACGCCAACACCTGGACCAAGTACATGGAAGATGGACAGACGTGCGTGAAATAGGGTGGGGTCTTGGTTGACGCCGCGGGTCCCACACACACTCATCTACCCTCCCGTGTTGTGTTGTGGCTTGAAGAGATCGACCACTCGTCAGGATACATTATGTGGCTTATCTGACCTGGTGTTACAGCTAAGAGGTCGTCAAGATACATTAAATATATACTAACACTTGAGGTGGACGCGGGCAGCAGGTAGAGGTCGAGGAAAGTCTCAATTTTAGCCATGAAAAAAGTCATAGGATATAGACAAAACTTTTAAATAGTCTAAATAATGTGAGGTTAGGTTAGGTTAGGTTAGGTTACGTTAGATTAAGGTTATGTTAAGTTTAGTTACAGTTTATGTTAGGTTAGGGTGGCTCGTCTTCAGGTTCAAAAAACTAAATTAATTCAACACGAAACTCTCAATTACTGAAATGATTAAAAAGGTCAGTCAGGGGTCAATACGTGCCTATTCATTACCAGTGACAGTCAGACAGTGGACACGAAGGTGACCTCTGACCCCAGGGGATCAGGTTATCTAGACCCGGAGCCGTGGGGGCGAACCTTGACCTGAACCACCCATATTACCCTTAGTGTTGAGGCTGTCCTGTACCGTCTGCCTCCCCACAACTGTCCAGGGCCTATTAGAATTTACACCCATTAGTAACAAGACCCATTAGGACTGAGAACCATCAGGACTTGACACCCATTAGGACTTGACACCCATTAGGTCTTGACACCCATTAGGTCTTGACACCCATTAGGTCTTGACACCCATTAGGACTTAACACCCATTAGGTCTTGACACCCATTAGGTCTTGACACCCATTAGGCCTTGGCACCCATTAGGTCTTGACACCCATTAGGTCTTGACACCCATTAGGACTTAACACCCATTAGGTCTTGACACCCATTAGGCCTTGGCACCCATTAGGTCTTGACACCCATTAGGACTTGACACCCATTAGAACTGAGAACCATAAGAAGTGAGAACCATAAGAAGTGATACCCATTAAGACTTTGACCCATTAGAACTAAGGACCATTAACACTAAGATCCCATGAGGAACGAGAGACCCAAATCCTAATGGTAATGTCAGATTAGATTAGATTGGAGCCTATTTTTTTGAGGGGGGAGGTGAGGAGTAGAATCCATTTGACCAGCGAGTGTTCTCAGTGGCAGCTTCTCGTCTTGTCGTCCGCTGATTGAGACTTGGTCAGGCGTGGGATTAAATTACACAAGAACATTAGAAAAATTCCCCGTGTCCGTATCCCCTCAAAATTGACTTCTCCCGCGTGATCTAAAAAAAAAATAAATAAATAACTTTAATATTGATTTGGTTGATGTTTTGCTGTCGAGTCACACAGGGGCGGTTTGCCTTTGTTTTATTTTTCACCTCTGTTGGTCTTGGGAAGTGTTGGTCAAATATTTCTTAAAGAGTTTTGAATACTATCATTTGTTTGGATGACAGTCACTTGTTTAGGTGAGGCGACAACAACAACAACAACAACAACTTATTTAGGTGAGAAAAGACAGTGACTAATATACAGGTGTGTGTGGGGGGGGGGGGGGGGTGTGGTGATGCTTGTAGATAAGAGAGATGTTTGGCCCAGGTACAGGTAAGTAGGTGATTAGTGGACACCTTGACGCTAAGTCTCTAGGCTGTGACCATCTCCTGCCCCACACCCCACCACACTATACAACACTATACACTACATGACACCGTAATACATAACTCTATAATACAATAAACTACACTACATGACACCATAATACATGACACTATAATACAATAAACTACACTACATGACACCATAACACAATACACTACACTATACAGTATGGTACTAAAATGCTATACACTACAATACAATGCAAGAAAAAATACAACAATAATACAGTAGTAATAATAACAGCTACATTAATAACAACAGCAACAAAAACAACAACAATAATAATACTTCTAAAATACATATTTGTTTTCAAGACCCTTTGACGACGATGGTTTAACCCTTTGACGACGATGGTTTAACCCTTTGACGACGATGGTTTAACCCTTTGACGATCATGATTTAACCCTTTGACGACGATGGTTTAACCCTTTGACGACGATGGTTTAACCCTTTGACGACGATGGTTTAACCCTTTGACGACGATGGTTTAACCCTTTGACGACGATGGTTTAACCCTTTGACGACGATGGTTTAACCCTTTGACGATCATGATTTAACCCTTTGACGACGATGGTTTAACCCTTTGACGACGATGGTTTAACCCTTTGACGACGATGGTTTAACCCTTTGACGACGATGGTTTAACCCTTTGACGACCATGACTTAACCCTTTGACGACGATGGTTTAACCCTTTGGTGACCATGATTTAACCAGACAGGTACAGACGTGATCACCTTATATTAGTACATTATTTACCATGAGGCGAGTCACCACCGTACATCTTATTACACAACATAACTTATATTAGTGTCCGGACAAAACCCCCGCAGGACAAAACCCCCGTGGACAAAATCCCCGTGGACAAAACCCCCACAGGACAAAACCCCCGTGGACAAAACCCCCGTGGACAAAACCCCCGCAGGACAAAACCCCGCAGGACAAAACCCCGCAGGACAAAACCCCCGCGGACAAAACCCCCGCAGGACAAAACCCCCGTGGGACAAAACCCCCGTGGACAAAACTCCCATAAGTAAAGTGCAAAGTAGGACAAATAAAAACCTTATTTCGAGTAAAAAATAGGACAAAAGGCCCCATTTTTTTCTATTTTCAGACCTACGACCTTCAGAAATACCTCAAGGGTCTTCCTCTCATCCACAGAGTCCAGACATTAGGGCCAAGTTCTCCATGTAATTAAGCAGTAAACTACGTCGTTATGCAGTAGTGGTTGTTTGTGAGGGAATGGTTGGCGCTGTACCATTCACTACTGGTACCTCACACCACTACCCCCTATAACTAGTACCTCACACCACTACCCCCTATAACTAGTACCTCACACCACTACCCCCTATAACTAGTACCTCACACCACTACCTCCTATAACTAGTACCTCACACCACTACCTCCTATAACTAGTACCTCACACCACTACCTCCTATAACTAGTACCTCACACCACTACCCCCTATAACTAGTACCTCACACCACTACCCCCTATAACTAGTACCTCACACCACTACCCCCTATAACTAGTACCTCACACCACTACCTCCTATAACTAGTACCTCACACCACTACCCCCTATAACTAGTACCTCACACCACTACCCTCCTATAACTAGTACCTCACACCACTACCCCCTATAACTAGTACCTCACGCCACTACCTCCTATAACTAGTACCTCAAACCACTACCCCCTATAACTAGTACCTCACACCACTACCTCCTATAACTAGTACCTCACACCACTACCCTCCTATAACTAGTACCTCACACCACTACCCCCTATAACTAGTACCTCACACCACTACCCCCTATAACTAGTACCTCACACCACTACCTCCTATAACTAGTACCTCACACCACTACCTCCTATAACTAGTACCTCACACCACTACCCCCTATAACTAGTACCTCACACCACTACCCTCCTATAACTAGTACCTCACACCACTACCCTCCTATAACTAGTACCTCACACCACTACCTCCTATAACTAGTACCTCACACCACTACCTCCTATAACTAGTACCTCACACCACTACCCTCCTATAACTAGTACCTCACACCACTACCTCCTATAACTAGTACCTCACACCACTACCCCCTATAACTAGTACCTCACACCACTACCTCCTATAACTAGTACCTCACACCACTACCTCCTATAACTAGTACCTCACATTCTTCAGGCGGTTCATTAACTCTATACTGTATGTGAATAAATTACAGGAAAATAAAAGTTAGGTTAATAAGACAAACTAATTAACGTCGTCCTAAATCAGACGGCATAAAGGTGTTGGTATCGGCCGTTGCTTAACTTACTGATACCGATGAATTGGAAAAATACCGATATAATCAGTTTGTCGATACCGATGCCCATCAATCGGTGCTTCTCCCTACAAAACACTGAGAGTCTGGATCCGGGCGTACTAAGAGAGACTATGTTTGTATATTATTAATAGTTCAGCTTACTACAGGACTGGTAATTCGACTACTGGAAGCGCCGTAAATATGAGCCTAAGATGTCAGTACCCGGGCAGCATCATCGACACCAACAGTAACTCTCGTAATTTGTCTTCTCTTCCCCGACACTTGACTGCTGTACTGTATATCATCACGGCCTCAGACGACGTCTTGTGCCGCCACAATTAAACCTGAGGACAATAGACTTCCCATCATCTCAATCATATCCCCTTTCATTCAATGAAACTTAGTAGGTGTTTGGCAATTTCCACCGCGGGTTGTGACTCCATCTAGCGGTCAGGGGTAGAATTATAACGCCAGGGGGTACAGCACAATCTAGTGCGCTCCCACATGGTGGAAAGCTCATTTGCTTTCAATCCAATTCTATACAGTACTTTTGATTTCCACACTTGTTGTGGGCCTAAGTCCTGTCCCCACAAACACCTGCATTACGAGTCTCCAAGTCCAATAACTTAGCGGCCATGTGAGGCCTTATAAAGTTAGGAGAGGTGAGCCCCACCACCAGATGTCCCGAGGTGGTGATCCTGGTGAACACCTCGCACCAGGTTAGGTCACAGACCCTGGGGTGGTGAAAGTGCCTGGGGCCGGGACCCACAACACCCTCGTCCCCATAGACCCCAAACAAACCAGGCTATAAACCTGACCTAATTCCAATGTACCACAATATCATCCACTTATGATCGACACTACTATTCATCCACACACTGGATGCATGGCGTGGATGACAGCAGCTCCGGACCTCCACGTGAAGTTATCCCCTACTCCCAGCTTATTTCACCTGACGAGTAAAACCCCTAATGCTACCTAATGGGGTTAGGTTAGGTTAGGTTAGGTTAGGTTAGCATTCGGGTATTTAATCATCAGATGAAATAAACTAGGGTGTCTAATCCTCACGTGATCTAAGTTCCCGTCAGAATAACAGACGTAGCCTCCAGTGTGGTAAACGTCCCGCCAGATTTACCATCAAACAGGTTGAGTTTTCCACAAGATACCTTAATTACCACCAGAAACAGAGTACACTGCCAGGTACAGTTCCCCGTAAAGAAGACAAAACTTCCCGCTAAAAGTAAGTTGCGCGCGCAGGAGGACGGTTACTGGCCACAGGTGAAGGAAACTAATGACAAAATAATTACACTCATCAACAACCGTGTAGCTATGAGATTTACCTTTTGTACCTCCGCCTTAACCTGCCCAAACCCTAGAATTACACACTGCATTACAGGTCAGTCTCCTTAAAATAACAGGCGGTCTGTCGGTCCGCCCGCGGGATAAAACATTTTTCACTCGCTGTTCCTCTTCCGAATTTTACTGGAGGATATAATTATTTGTCTTCCATTTCATACCAGCAACTTTTTCCCCTAATAACTTGTCAGTATTTGTTCCTATAAGACACGAAAAAGATAAAATAATTCCTACGTTTTTCGGTTAGGTTAGGTTAAGTTAGGATCGGGTTAGGTTAGGTTAAGTTAGGATCGGGTTAGGTTAGGTTAAGTTAGGATCGGGTTAGGTTAGGTTAAGTTAGGATCGGGTTAGGTTAGGTTAAGTTAGGATCGGGTTAGGTTAGGCTAGGGTTATCCTGCAGATTCTTGGGTTTCATTACAATATTAGTAAATAATCTCTACAGGCCGCCATAGTATAGAGTTTCCTCCATCCATCACTAAGGTGATCGTGTTCTCGTCCAATCACCGTCAACGTAATTGTAATCTCGTCCAATCACCATCAACGTGCTTGTAATCTCGTCCAATCACCGCAAAAATGATTACAAGTTTCCCCACTCATCGTCAAGACATTTTTGGTTTATCCAATTATCGTCAAGATGCTCGTATTTCTATCCAATCACAGACCAGATGCTCGTATTTCTATCCAATCACAGACCAGATGCTCGTATGTCCGTCCACTAAGCTCTCGGTGTAGGGTGGCACTAAGCTGGGTCCTTATGAATCACTCTTAGTGCCTCCTTTAAATAAATGATGAAAAACGAAAAAATAAAAAAATAAAAACTTTTATATATGAAAAATATATATATATATTTATTAGACGATTGTAAATTTTTCTAAAACTTTTAATAAAAAATTATTCAAACTTTTGTTGAGGAAAATATATATAAGATTTTAAAGAGGAAAGGTGACAATAATAAACTTTTAAAGAAGAGAAATTATACAAACTTTCTGAAAACATATATTAACTGTCTAACAAGATGTAAATTTATAGAAACTTTGACATCTCAGAAACAAATCAAATATTTTAAACAAAGAAAAAACTATACCGTAAAAATATATAACGTGCATAGTGTAAACTTTTATAACAACAAATATAATATATACTATACTGTATACTGAAACAAAAGAAGGAGAATAAGAGCACCAAGATAAACACCTCTCTTAACTTGGTGACACAGGGCGGGAGACAACTCACTGCAACATACAACAATATTTAGCAGCTTCCGTCTAGTGAGTGGGCGCTGTGTGTATGTGGGCGTCGTGTAGAGAGGGGCGCTGTGTGTATGTGGGCGCCGTGTAGAGAGGGGCGCTGTGTGTATGTGGGCGTCGTGTAGAGAGGGGCGCTGTGTGTACGTGGGATCGGTGTGTACACGGTGGAGAAAGACTACCGCCTGTATAAGCCTTGACACTGAACATCCGCCCAGCACATGTTTGGTCAGGCGCAACACACACACACACACCTGCTACTGAGGTGTAATTAGCCTAATCACCTGCCCTAATTACTGGAGTTAGGGAAATCAAGGCGGGCTGGGGCTAATCTGGCCAAATTAGGCGCCATTTATCACAAAATATGGCCACTTGTTGCAGCCGGCGGGGACGAGGAGGTAATCCCGGGAGCTGGGGAGCCGTGTGTGTACACTACCACAACCAGGAGAGAGAGAGAGAGAGAGAGAGAGAGAGAGAGAGAGAGAGAGAGCGTAACTGGTGTCAGGAAGACATCTACTACTATTAAGCTTTAACCATGCACAGAAGACACACTATACTGTACGGTATACCTCCCCCACCTGCCTCAGTTTAATATACACGCTTAGGTTTAGTGGTGGAATAAAACAAATTTACTGATATTTATACCAACAGACACACTATTAAAGTCTTCGTCGCCACATACAAACGTAGGCGCCACCAACAGCTGCCAAACTAATGTTAAGCTCAAGAATGCTGTCTTTAAAAAGAATAATCCTCGGTCGATCACCACTAATGCAGCCTACAGACACTTTGCTTTAGCAAGTGGTCGGATCACCTGAAGATTAGGCACTCCAACTTGGTTCACCTGGGGATGTTAAGTTACCATTAGAATGTTTAAATAGGTGAACTAAGCTGGGATGCCTAATCTTCAGGTGATCCAATTCACTTTCTAAATATTCTGTGTAAATAAACTTGCCAATTTAAACTTTCGGTAAAAAAAAAATTGTATTAGACCACAAGTATTAAAGTTAACTACTATTACATTATTTGGGGATGAGGTTGAAGACTATAACTGGTTGACGTGTGATAATACTACTAAAACAACCTATAATCCGTAACTTCGATACATTTTTTTAACGTTCTTTTACTCCATCTTAAGTCAGTTTATTAAATATATTCTTATATATTTAAGAGGATTATTCACTGTATGAGTCTAGTAACTGAGCCTACATGACATTATTTCGTAATTCTGACGCAAGATCCAAAAGTCACAATTGAAAAAGTATATAAACTTCCTTTACTGCTGGCGCCATTCTTGTTATTTTACTTTTAATTTTTCCTCTAATTATATCTTACTCTTTAACCAAGTTGTTTGGATATTTTTTTTTTACACAAATATTTTAACGCCAACTTTACGCCAACTTTTAACTATTATTACGTAAGCTGCCCCTCTCAACTCCAACACTGATGGTATGAAAGAAAACTGCAGAGTATATGTGGGGAGACTCTTATATTACTGTCCATAGTTGCCGTGGTATTCAATCTGCACTTTGTTTTAAAACAGCAAACACAATTGCCTGATCAAATTTACCTAACTTATCTAAAGTATGTTCTAAGACAATTTTCATTGGGTTAGGTTAGGCCCAGCCAGGTTAGGTCAGGTCAGGTTAGATTAGGTTAGGCTGGGTTAGGTCAGGTCAGGCTGGATTAGCTTGCGTTAGGTTAAGTTAGGTAGTATTAGGTACATCATTATCTCCCCCCCTCTCTTGTAACTAAATGGAAAAGATGGGACTTACTTATTGTCGGGTGTGTCTACAGATCCCCAAACTGTAACCTACTAAATCAAAGGAATTTAAGAGCCTTAATAGCCAATGCAGCGATGCTCAACCCTAGCCACCTCCTTATCATGGGGGACTACTTTAACTATGGCGACAACGACTGGAGAAACGAGTTCACGCCAAATGACTTGAATAACCCTGCTACTCTTTTTGTAGAAACTCTGAGAGATAATTTTCTGTTCCAACATGTTAGAGACCCGACACATTACAGAGGGGAGCAAACACCCGAGCCACTAGACCTCATCATAACAAACGAAGAGGGTATGGTGGCCAAACTGGAACATCTAGCCCCAGTTGGCACCAGCCACCGTGTAGTGTTGTCATTCAGATTTAACTGCTATCTAGTTCAAGATAAGGCCACGCCAAGGTGCAAATATTACAAGGAAAATTACGACGGGATGAGGGGCGAGATGAGGGGTATCCACTGGCCTGACACACTAAGGCACAAGAACGCAGACACTATGCTGAATATCATAACTAGTAAAGTGACCCATTTGATCAATAAATATAGACCCAAGACCAAACCCAGTGCCTCTAGGAATACGAGGGGACCCCTACACATGAGCCATGAGGAGGTCGACAAAGTTAAGAAGAAAACCCAGAAATTCAAGACGTGGGTTTGGTCAAACGATGAGCGGGACAGGAGGATGAATGCAAGAGCCAGGAACCAAGCAAAGTCAGAGTGTAGAAGAGCTGAAAGGGAGCTCCAGAGGCTGGTTGTAAGCGAGGTTAAGTCAAACCCAAAGGCGTTTTACCGCTATGCAAAGTCGAAATTAAAACCGCAAGTAGGAGTATCAGACCTGAGGCTTGAAGATGGTAGTTATGCAGATTCTGATCAGGACCAAGCTGAGGCATTGAATAGTTTTCCTCGGTGTTCACAAGAGAAGATGAGATTAATCTACCTGCGTTTGAGGACAGACGGTTCGACACAGCACTGACCCACATTGTGTTCACAGAAGAGGGTATAAGAAATAAATTGTCAAAGCTAAAGGTCCATAAGAGTCCCGGCCCAGGGTGCTAAGAGAATTGTGCAATGAGCTTGCTGAGTAAATACCTGGATGAACAAAAGGGCGATCGACACTCCACGAATAACTATAGACCGGTGAGCCTGACCGGTATAGTATCGTATGTAAAGTAGTTGAGAGCATTATCAGAGATGCTACGATGGAACATTTACTATGAAAACCTTGTAAGGATTGCCAACGCGGTTTTATGCCGGGGAGTTCCTGCTTAACACAATTACTCAAGGTACTGGATATTTGGACCCATATTCTGGAACGGGGTGGCAATATCGACAATATTTACCTGGATTTTGCCAAGGCTTTCGACAGTGTACCCCACGAAAGGCTGAAAACTAAACTGGAAGGGTACGGGATTCAGGGAAATGTCCTAGCGTGGATAGAAGACTTTCTATATGACCGCAACCAGTGTGTGGTGGTTAATAGCACTAAATCATCACCTGTACCTGTCACAAGCGGGGTACCACAGGGCAGTCTATTGGGCCCGCTGTTGTTTGTTTGTTTCATAAATGACATGCCTGACGTTGTACACTCCTCCATACAAATGTTTGCCGATGACGCCAAGTTATTTCGGGAAATCAAGAACCAAACGGACTGTGAAGAGCTGCTGAGATTCAATGTGACGAAGTGTAAGAGGATGCACCTGGGGCGTACCGACGGTAAGGAGGCGTATCATATGTCCCAACGGGATGAAGAAACTGCACTATTTGAGAATGAATGTGAGAAGGACTGTCAGTTAATTGAAAATGTTCAAAGGAGGACCACCAGACTCCCCCTGACTCGGGTTCGTATATCAAGGCGAAAAGAGTAAGTGTCAGATTAGTTCGAGCTGAGTCAGTTCAGTATTGTGACCTTATAACCCCCACCCCCCGGCTTGTCCCACGAACCCAACTGGGACCATAACGCCAAATATAAGAGATAACTCCACACTATCACCTGCCACACCTCCTTCCACCTGGGTTAAGGAGGTCTGTTCATCTAAGATAACTTGAAGGACTGGGTGTTTTATATGGACGAAGGGCAAGTTTCCTTGATATTAAAAAAGTTTTCTTCATAACTGAGGTTACATGGCAAGATTTCTTTTATAATATCGCCTTCAGAGCAATTATGGGATAACAAGACCATTTCAAGTCCCACTCGACGTTATTATTCGGTCAATCCTGTTGGATATACTGTAATTCATTTTTGGTATTTCAAATAATAATTCAAACATAGGTAATCATACTTAAATGTTTAATCCGCTACATATTCACACCACACTCATATCTATCTTAGCTGAATAATTTATACATTCTTAGCCTCTATAATTAGTACTTAATGTGCCATATTTACATGTTGTCATAACGATAAGCGATACAATGGACACAATCTACCTGAGTAAACTTAGGTACAGGTTAAACTTACGTATTGATAGTCTCAAAACAGAACAGTTTGTGTGTTCACCCTATGATGGGGAGAGCTCAAATGCCAGTGCAGTTCGCCACATGCGCTGCTCGGGATGACGCATTTCGCTGTGTCAGGAGTTTCATATACAAAACAACTCTCCTCTGCTAATACACCACATCCTTCTCTGTCTTTCTCTATCTCAACTCATTTGATACTTTACATACAGGCAGGCACGTCTAACAAACATGGCATGACTTACAACCTAACATAATATTTGTTCTTGGATTATCCTATTCATTACTGCTTGAGGTAACACTTTATATATATATACATATATATATACATATATATATATATATATATATATATATATATATATATATATATATATATACATATATATATATATATATATATATATATATATATATATGTATATGAAGGTTTCTTCACAAATAAGGTTTTCTTGAAAATTTAACCTGATAGAAAAAGTCTTCCTGGTAACACTGGCTGAGACAGAACAACAACACACAAGCCCCGTCACCCCACGGCTGGGTATCACCTATCCAGGTCTCTTATCTGATATTATCAAAAGAATGTGACGCATCAGTATACGGAGTCACATGGCAACTGTCCACTAATAGTATCCCCAACTTGGTGTCGAGAGAACGTATCTAAATAAGGATGAGAAGTAGGATAATGTTGACCCTTGTCAGGTGTAATAAACTAAGGTGTGGAATCTTTACGTAATCCTTAAAAATGTGTTTGATAAGACCAGTTAATAATCATTTCAAAAGCATTTTGTCACATGTAGTAACACGTGTTGAAAAGACCAGTAACAATAACGAGTAGAAACCAGAGTAACAAGTACCAATAGATTCATGATACAATGTGTCGACTGTAGAGTCATACAACTATGGTTCCCTACACACCTAACCTAACCTAACCAGAGCGCCTCACCGTCAGTTTGCATCACTGTCCCATACATCACACAACCCTTGAGTAGCTGTATCGGTAGCTGACAAGAACGTTGTTGCATATGTGAGTGAAGTTTGCTTATGGTCGTGGTTTGAGGGAAGAGCGAGCGAGGGTGTGTTGTGTGTAGGGACCATATCTGATAACAGCAGATAAAGGCAGGTTTACGTATACCGCCCCACACCTCACCTCCCACAGACATTACCCCCCCACACCTCGCTCCCCCCACCCTCATACAAACCTCACCCCCCACACACCCCAAACCTCACCCCCCCCCCACACACACCCACCACGCCCCCACACAAACTTCGCCCCCCTCACCCAAACCTCGCCCCTCCCCCCACACACACCAGCCCTACACACACCTCGCCCTTCCCCCCACACACACCTCGCC
>CAUDMG010000100.1:2325000-2575000 GCA_958450375.1 Homarus gammarus | reverse complement strand
TGTCAGGGTGTGTCAGAATGTATAAGGGAGTGTCAGGGTGTGTCAGAATGTATAAGGGAGGGTCAGGGTGTGTCAGAATGTTTAAGGGAGTGTCAGGGTGTGTCAGAATGTATAAGGGAGTGTCAGGGTGTGTCAGAATGTATAAGGGAGGGTCAGGGTGTGTCAGAATGTATAAGGGAGTGTCAGGGTGTGTCAGAATGTATAAGGGATGGTCAGAAAGTCAAGGAGTGGCAGGAAGTCAAGGAATGTGTCATAGAGGAAGATTAACAAATGACACACATTACTACCAGAGTTACAGGTCTTCCAAGTTCCCCCATAATTAGTTATATATACGAAGATGCGACTCACTCTCCCACTTTAAAACACACCAAGGAACCCCAAAAATCGAATAAGATAAAAGCCGGAATTCCATGGTGCTATATATGTGGGGCACTGGTGTTATCAGGAGTCAGTATGTGTGTAGCTACTGACGGTACCTCAGCTACTCACAGTCTTGTTTTGTTGACTTCCTCGCTACTGTGATCAGCCGAGACACCACAGCCTTGTTTTGTTTACTTCCTCGCTACTGTGATCAGCCGAGACACCATTGGTTGTTTACGTCGTCCACATATTCATCAGCTGAGCAACACCACAAGCCATCCACCTGGTGATGATCACAGTGAGGGGTCACAACTAATATAGACAAAGTTGTCACATGATGATAACTTAAGCTTGAAGGCCGTCAAGCACAGATCTCGAGAGAAGCCACTATACACCCCTGAGGAACCACTGTAAAGGCGTAACACTAAAGGAACTGACCTACTGAAGCAGCGATAACTTGTTAACTGTGGATAGTCAACTCTACCATGGAATCAGTGTCTTCGGAGGACTACACGAGTGAGTACTGAAGAATTAGTATGTTAGTGCTGTACACTGTTGAAGGTCAGGTGTAAAATTGATTGAGTGTTGATTGTTACCTTCCCCTGCAGGTGAGACTTGCAAGAAGAATGGAAGAAGTTTGTACATCCTTGTGTTAGGTGAAAGGCTTCATCTGATCATGATATATTGTTAGTGTAAACTAATAATTACAAATATTTGATATTCGCAACTGAAAACCAATTGTAAACGGCCTTTAAAGAGACGAGAGGTGAGTGTTATTGTCTCTCGCTGGTCTGAGATGTGGACTTGGGCCAGTCCAGCCATCCATGAGTCCGGCCACAGGTACAGTGGGACTTGTGACATGTTCTGGTGTATGGAGACATGTAGAAGCCTCTCCTCAGTAAACACACGGAGAGGCTCCTGCTTGCTCCATACACCACAACACCGCAGGCGTGTGAGGGCCAGCGCGTGTGGTTAGTGGAGCTGTTGACAAGAGGCGAGTAAGGTGCAAGCAAGGTCAATGTTGACCTTGCTTGCAAGTTATTCCCACGACAAGGCTCGCGCCATCCTCGTTACACGAGGATCAACAATTATTATTGAATCATGTAATCTGAGATATGTAATCTGTCTACATCGACATTATTTCAAGTGTGTGTGTGTGTGTGTGTGTGTGTGTGTGTGTGTGTGTGTGTGTGTGTGTGTGTGTGTGAACCCTGTGAAGTTACCAAGGACTCTCAAGGTCTTCTGGATTGTGGGAAGGACTTTGTTGGCGCCATTATCAAGTCACAAGGCAGTATACATGACTGGCTCTCCACTACCAAATCTGTAGTTAGTTTGTACACAATGTTTACTTCAGGTTTCTTTTCTTTTTTGTACTGAACGCTTTTGTTACTCGAGTACCTCACTCACCCACAGTACCTACTGTATGTGTAACGATCATCTTTGTTTATTGTATATTTTCAACATTTTGGCTGCCATGTTCTTTCAATAAACTGTTTATTATTATTATTATCATTATTACACACACACACACATACATACAGATACACTCATACAGAAACACACACGCACATACACACACACACACACATACACTTAAATATCAATACACTTTACGATACACATGACCTTTACCTTAATTGTTTAGTGTGGGAGTAACTCAGTACCCCAGCTGACCAACTGATAACACCTCACTATTGTTGCCACAGCATAGATAAGCCTTTGTGGTGTGACGAAGGGCGAGGGTTACAGCCCATAGTGTGTTGTGCATCTGATATTAACCCTTTGAGTGTAACCCTTTAAAGACGACAGATTAATGTGTAACCCTTTAAAGACGACAGATTAAAGTGTAACCCTTTAAAAACGACAGATTAAAGTGTAACCCTTTAAAGACGACAGATTAATGTGTAACCCTTTAAAGATGACAGATTAAAGTGTAACCCTTTAAAAACGACAGATTAAAGTGTAACCCTTTAAAAACGACAGATTAAAGTGTAACCCTTTAAAGACGACAGATTAAAGTGTAACCCTTTAAAGACGACAGATTAAAGTATAACCCTTTAAAGACGACAGATTAAAGTGTAACCCTTTAAAGACGACAGATTAAAGTGCAACCCTTTAAAAACGACAGATTAAAGTGTAACCCTTTAAAAACGACAGATTAAAGTGTAACCCTTTAAAGACGACAGATTAAAGTGTAACCCTTTAAAGACGACAGATTAAAGTATAACCCTTTAAAGACGACAGATTAATGTGTAACCCTTTAAAGACGACAGATTAAAGTGTAACCCTTTAAAGATGACAGATTAAAGTGTAACCCTTTAAAGACGACAGATTAAAGTGTAACCCTTTAAAGACGACAGATTAAAGTGTAACCCTTTAAAGACGACAGATTAAAGTGTAACCCTTTAAAGACGACAGATTAAAGTATAACCCTTTAAAGACGACAGATTAATGTGTAACCCTTTAAAGACGACAGATTAAAGTGTAACCCTTTAAAGGCGACAGATTAAAGTGTAACCCTTTAAAGACGACAGATTAAAATGTAACCCTTTAAAGACGACAGATTAAAGTGTAACCCTTTAAGGTACAAACTCTAACTATAAGGACCAAACTTGACGCCATAATCCCTTAAACACTGACGCACCACAAGACTGCCAATATAAACAACGGTGAATCGAGGGCATAAGAGGTGCCTTCAGACGTCAAGTTTACACTGCTTCATGTTGACAATCATTTTTAACACAACAATTACAAGTTTCCATATTTGCACCAAAATAACATTGATAACAAACTAAATACAGAGAGTTATTACCTGCGCAGTTAAGAGCAAACGACATACTGTATTATAAACTCATGCGTGTGTGTGTGTGTGTGTAGACTGTCCGGGCCTGTATAGCTTAATCCTTTATTCAAACCTGTAGCCTAAACCAATACCTCCAGCCTGTAACCTAAACCTGTATAACCTCAGCCTGTAATCAACCTGTAACCTTCCTCAACAGCGTCAACAGGAACATACAACTCGACGTGTGGGCCGTTTAGACCCTGTACTCCATATATAAACCTTCGCTGTACGGACGGTCGATGTTTGTGCATCAACAACTTCCGCCCCGATGATGCAGGTGACTTAATCCTACAGGTGACTTTATCCTACAGGTGACTTAATCCCATAGATGACTTAACCCCACATGTGACTAAATCCTACAGGTGACTCTCAATCCTACAGGTGACTTAATCCCATAGGTGTCTTAACCCCACATGTGACTAAATCCTACAGGTGACTCTCAATCCTACAGGTGACTCTCAATCCTACAGGTGACTCTCAATCCTACAGGTGACTTAATCCTACAGGTGACTTAATCCTACAGGTGACTCTCAATCCTACAGGTGACTTAATCCTACAGGTGACTTAATCCCACAGGTGACTTAATCCTACAGGTGACTTAATCCTACAGGTGACTTAATCCTACAGGTGACTTAATCCTACATGTGAAACTTTAAACCTATCACAGAATCACTGAATTACTATCACCTGTGTATAACTATGTATAGAATTATGTATAAATAGTTCTGCCACACGTGCATAAATATGTATAAATGAACACACTAATTACAGGTGGATGTTCAAACGAGGTGCTGAACCAGGTGATGATCTGGACGTGTCAGGTAATGGCGGCAACCTTGATCTTCATTATTGGTCTAATGTTGCTGTATCATGTGGCACGGAGTAAACTAAGGTAAGAGAGGAGTAGGAAGGAAGATGGAGTGGGGAGGAAGGAGGGTGGGAGTAAGGAAGGAAGGAAGGATGGAATGAAGGAAGGAAGGAAGGAAGGGAAGGGTCGTTAATACAATACATTAAACATAAATCAGGATAGTTGAGACTCAGAGATAAATAAGATCAATATAATTAACTAAGTTCAGGATTACTTCACGTCCATACTGACCACGGACAGTAGCCATACCCACGGACAGTAGACATACCCACGGACAGTAGACATACCCACGGACAGTAGCCATACCCACGGACAGCAACCAAACCCATGTACAGTAACCATACCCACGGACAGTAGCCATACCCACGGACAGTAGCCATACCCACGGACAGTAGCCATACCCACGGACAGTAGCCAAACCCATGTACAGTAGACATACCCACGGACAGTAGCCATACCCACGGACAGTAGCCATACCCACGGACAGTAGCCATACCCACGTACAGTAGACATACCCACGGACAGTAGCCATACCCACGGACAGCAACCAAACCCATGTACAGTAACCATACCCACGGACAGTAGATATACCCACGGACAGTAGACATACCCACGGACAGTAGACATACCCACGGACAGTAGACATACCCACGTACAATAGCCATACCCACGGACAGTAGCCATACCCACGGACAGTAGCCATACCCACGGACAGTAGCCATACCCACGGACAGTAGCCAAACCCACGTACAGTAGCCAAACCCACGTACAGTAGCCATACCCACGGACAGTAGCCATACCCACGGACAGTAGACATACCCACGGACAGTAGCCATACCCACGGACAGCAACCAAACCCATGTACAGTAACCATACCCACGGACAGTAGACATACCCACGGACAGTAGCCATACCCACGGACAGTAGACATACCCACGGACAGTAGCCATACCCACGGACAGCAACCAAACCCATGTACAGTAACCATACCCACGGACAGTAGACATACCCACGGACAGTAGCCATACCCACGGACAGTAGCCATACCCACGGACAGTAGACATACCCACGGACAGTAGCCATACCCACGGACAGTAGCCATACCCACGGACAGTAGACATACCCACGGACAGTAGACATACCCACGTACAATAGCCATACCCACGGACAGTAGCCATACCCACGGACAGTAGACATACCCACGGACAGTAGCCATACCCACGGACAGTAGACATACCCACGTACAATAGCCATACCCACGGACAGTAGCCATACCCACGGACAGTAGCCATACCCACGGACAGTAGCCAAACCCACGTACAGTAGCCAAACCCACGTACAGTAGCCATACCCACGGACAGTAGCCATACCCACGTACAACAAACGTACTCACGGACAGTCCATCAAAATTACAAGTAACTCTGTACCCGTCTTGCAGAAGGGAACAAGAAGAAGAGGGAGGAGAGTCGTCACAGGAGAGGGAGGAGGCGGGAGGAGAGTCGTCACAGGAGAGGGAGGAGACGGGAGGATGGGAGCGCATCCTTCCTCCCGCTTACCAGGAGGCCGTCGACGTCCCTCCTCCCACCTACCAGGAAGCTCTCGCTAAGATGGTCGTAAGTTAAGTCTTGTAAATATTTCTTAGGTAGGGATTAATGTTAAGTTTGTCTGTCATAAAGTTAACAGCTGAAGTATCAAAAGTTCGCAGTGACTTAAGTGAAAGTATTCACTGTGTTTAAGTATGCAGTCTGCCATCACGTAGGAACATTAAGTGTTATAAGTAAACTGTTAAAAGTAAAATTAGCATCTTATAAAATGGTGCCACACCCAGGAGGCCCAGCAGGGAGCAGCCCCACCAAGGAGCATGGATGTGTGTCGTGAGGACTACCCAAACCTCCCTGTGTATGGCCCACACACGGACACCAGCGTCTATATATAAGGAGACCTACAACACTTTATCCCTCAGTGTTAACGTTACCAGCGCCGGGTAAACACTGCTCCAAGCATCTCTATTAAAGTCTCATTGTGGGCACAACTTACTGTCCATCCACTGGTCGTCACAAGTATCAAGTCACCGGCCTTTGGGGTAGTGTTGACACCAGCACACACAAGCTCTTCATCCTCTCACAACGACCTGGTCCCTCACCCTGGTCCCTGACTCAGGTCTTAGCTCCCCTTGACCTTGTATAGTCTACTTCGTGAGACGTGACCTGAGACATGGAAGGTGTTAATGAGGTGATACAGGTAATGACTGGCTAGAGTGAGGCTCGTCTACCCCAAGGAACAACTACCGTACATTAGGTCACGGTACACAGCCTTACACATCCACACTTACCAATAATGACACAACTATCGGAACACAATATAACAAAGATCAATTAAACTGATATTGACTTTTTAAACGTTCTAGTTCCCTTATCAAAATATCGTTATTGTATGTAACTGATTGTTGCTCAGGCGTACTGTAGCCTGTAGGTGTTGTAAGAAATAATTATTATGTAATTGTACTTGATGGGTTATGGCCCATTAGATTATATTTTTCATATCTACATAAAAAATATTTATATCTGATACGTTTTAATGCAATCTTCTTTGTTGGCACACACGCGCGCACACACACACACACACACACACACACACACACACACACACACACACACGCGCACACACACACACACACACACACACACGCGCACACACACACACACACACACACACACACACACAAAACACGGCCTTAACATGGAGAAACAAAATTCGGTGAACAACAAACATATAATTAGAGTTCACATTGAACGCTGTTTTTTTTTCGTTTCCATGTTTTTTGTTTTTGATTTTAAGTTCGTGTTGGTGATGACTAGCGGCTGCCACATCCTCTGCACTGCGTCTTTACTGTACTGTCACGGAACATGGCGTGAGGATTTGTCTGTCCGAGATTATAATTTTAAGAACTTCATTTTCCATTGTGTTTAAGATGGCAGCCCTTCAGTAAAACATCATTTACAGACGTACAAACGTAGCACAATATTATCAGCTGCCATAAATCTGATACCTGCATGACACACATCGCTCACAGGTGCGTCACTCCCTCCCCCCTCTCAATTAGACAGCAGTGCCAGTATTGACTCTTTCAATAATTAAGTCGACCTGGTGTTAAGTAGTGCAGGACGGATGATACAGTAAGGCTTTAACTCGCTAGAACTAATATATCAGCACAAGAGGTTTATTTACTACAACAGTTTTTCACAATATAACAGAACAAAGGAAACGAATTACCTTTACATCAAGTATTAAATATCTCGAGATCCAAGTAAACAAACATCAACGAATCTAATAAGACTCTTATATTGTGTGTAGTGTAGTGTAGTGTGGTGTAGTGTGGTGCAGTGTAGTGTAGTGTAGTGTAGTGTGGTGTAGTGTAGTGTGGTGTGGTGTAGTGTAGTGTAGTGTAGTGCAGTGTAGTGTAGTGTAAGGTACAGTGACGTAGCTAGAGTGTGTGCCGCCCGGGGCGGCCCTTGAGTTTGCCGCCCCCCCCCCCCCCCGGAGCCCCCACAAAAAATACGTATTGCACAGTGACTCACTCTTATATATATACAGTATATATATATATATATATATATATATATATATATATATATATATATATATATATATTAAATAGTTTGTGTACCATTATAATATTACTGTACCTTCACATACTCAAATATAGTATGCTTTAAATACACACCAAACATACTTAAACTTTATAAGTAACAGTTAAACAAAAAACAAAAACGACATATAGGATAGGGAAAAAAGTAAAAAAGTGTAAAAAATTAGGACCATCTTTATTTCTGAAATGAAAACTACAACTTTCTACAAAGTAACTTTTCTTGTTTTTTTGTTGGCAAATTCTTCAATGACATTGTCAAAAACTATTTCATCTGTCAATTGTCGCTCTATAGACAGTATGGCAAGATTTCTCAACCGCAAGGTGCTCATAGTAGATCTTAAGTAATTCTTGATCAGTTTTAGTTTCGAAAAACTCCTCTCAGAGGTAGCAACACTAACAGCAATTGTGAGGAAAATCCTCAGCATTATTACTATATTTGGAACCGAGTTCCCAAGGTTATACTTTTGAATAAACTGCAAAAGTTCAAGGGGGCCTTCTTTCCACGTCTGTATTCTGTCTTTAATAGTTATAGCAGCAACAGCAACAAAATGCTGAAGTCTTTTTCTCTCAACGAGGAACTCCTCTTTATCAATGTCGTCGTGATTCAATGGGGTAAGGAAGGCATATTTCTCAGCAAGTTCATGAAGCTGTTGAAATCTCAAAGTTATTTCTTGGATCACTCTGTCCAGCGAAGAAAACATTTCTCTCCTCAATTCAATGTCGTATGGCAATTCAGCATCTCGTGATCCTTCACCAAACATTTGTTTCTTCTTTTTGGGTCGACGCTGACGCTCCATGACTATCCCCAGATCATTGCAAATTTCTTTGGCATAGTTAACTCCATTACTCACTAGCTTGTCCCTGTTTTCAACTAGAAATGTTTCTAATGCCCTGAGTTTTATATCACATTGTTGTATGTTCAAGCCCTTGGTTTGGAGGTAAGTCTGTGTGTCGTTAATTTCTAGAAGGACGGGTCCCCACAGGCCAAGAAAGCACAAAAAGGAAAATGATTGCAACGCACCAAGTAGAACACCAGCATCTGCCCTGGTAGCTGTATTTTCTTCTTCACCAGTTAACTTTTCTAGGGCACTTAAGATTTTTGAGAAATGTTTCTTTACAACACTTACAGCTTCTCCCCTCGCACTCCACCGAGTTTCTATTATGCGCTTGACACTTTGACCAGTGACTGAAGTTAGAACATCCCAGCGATGGGTTGATGAAGAAAAAAATACAAACAAACGTTCCACACATCCAAAAAAGGTAACAGAATTCACAGCAACAGAAGCTGCATGAACACCCGCCAAATTCAGCGAGTGATTTGTACGAGCGACAAATTCTGCTTTTTTATTAATTTCCTTGATACGTTTCTGAACACCAGCCATCACCGCAGCATTATCATATGCTTGCCCTCTACAATTTTGAATATCAATTCCGTCTTTCTCAATTTTTTCCAAAATCATCATTGAAATATTCTCGGCGGTTTTACCTTTTGTTTCAATGAAATCGACAAATGATTCCACAACCTTCACTTTATCTCCATCGATCATAACATAGCGTAAAACTGGCTCGTTTGATCCTTATGTGAAATATCAGGAGTGCTGTCGAATATCATGGAAAAGTACTTTGCTTCTTTTACTTGCTTGATGACTTTGCGTCTTACGTTTTCTCGCAAAATTTCTATAAACTCGTTCTGAATAGTACGAGACAGATAGGAAGTAGCAAACTTGTTTCCCAGCTGGATTCTTAGAAGTTGTTCACGTAGCACGGGATCATATTTCGCCAACAACCTAACCTAACCCAACCTAACCAATAATTAACCACAGAGAAGAACAGTATATTTTACCCTCAACTATTTAATTATGTTCGTAACTTTTGAAAGCCCTAACTGTTGTCAGACAAAAGCCACCCCGATCAAAGTAGGGGGCTTTTGTCTGGGTGGCTTTCGTCTGGGGGGCTTTTGTCTGGGTGGCTTTTGTCGGGGGGGCTTTTGTCTGTACCCCAGTGAGGATAGTGTCTTAGTATAAAATCGCAATGCTGTGAAACAAAATCTTAATATTTAATCTCAGTACCGCAGCAAAAGTCACATCAATATTTTTTAACCAATACTTTAATATTTCTCACCTTATAGTATTATGTCTTCCAACGAAGTAAATAACTGGATCGAAAACATAAGAGAACTTAAAAGTCGTCTAGCCTCCCCTCGTCTTATCACGATGGAGACTTATGCAGAACTGAAGTGAATTGCTTGTAACTGGTGGATTGGTCGGCTGTACATGAACTGATATGACCCGAGACTGCATGGTTTTGCAGCTACTGGAGACGTTAATCCTTCCCTTTGTATCGGCGGCAAGTTAATCCTCGTCGTGTCTGACCTAACACCTGACCCACACCACATGAGCTCACTGGCGTACTTGTTTGAAGTTGTTTCCTTAATCCTCAACAGGTTACAGGTTGTGTGTGTGGCGGGGGGGGGGGGGGGGGGGGGCATAGCAAGGGTGCAGCTCATGACGTGGCCGTGATGATGTGGGTCAGGTGTTAGGTCAGACACGACAAGGATTAACTTGCCGCCGATACAAAGGGAAGGATTAACGTCTCCAGTAGCTGCAGTATGGGTGATGAGCAGACCCAAAAGTGCCGCCCCCCAAAAGTGCCGCCCGGGGCGGACCGCCCCCCCTCCCTAGCTACGCTAGTGGTAAGGTAAGGTAGTGTAGTGTAGTGTAGTGCAGTG
This sequence comes from Homarus gammarus, assembly GCA_958450375.1. Lineage (NCBI taxonomy): Eukaryota > Metazoa > Arthropoda > Malacostraca > Decapoda > Nephropidae > Homarus > Homarus gammarus. The sequence continues at coordinate 2,564,553 of CAUDMG010000100.1, read as the reverse complement.
TAGTGTAGTGTAGTGCAGTGTAGTGTAGTGTAGTGTAGTGCAGTGCAGTGTAGTGTAGTGTAGTGTAGTGTAGTGTAGTGTAGTGCAGTGTAGTGTAGTGTATTAAGATGCCACAATACCAAGTCACTGTATACTGCAACGTTTGAGAACTGGAGAGAATTACTTTGTTTTGCTGCAGGTATAACTGACTTCTTGTTGATGATAGTGTAATGATGTCACTTTACTATTTTATCTTGGAGTAATTTTCTGGATAACACTTGATATTTTTGTATTATTTCATGTCAGGGTTGTTTAGGAGTAATTAAACTTAAAATTCAATTAGCATTAACGTTATTAATAGTACACGCACACTTACATTAATAGAGGGATATCCGAGTCATTCATAAATTCTTTCATCATACAAGCTAATTTTTCCCAGTTAAAACCCAGTGAAACACACATTTATTTTTCCTTCCCTAAACCAGGCCATCACACGACACCAGACAGTGACGTCACAATGGTGCGACAGGATAAGTTACCTACTTCATTCACCATCAAGCACTCGATAATGATTCAAATTAATTGTATTACATCATGTCTGGTATACATACATATATAAAGTATAGTATAGTATAGTATGTTAATATTATAGAAGAAAAACTACAACTATAGATGATTATTACAATAAACTACAACTATGGATAAATACAGTGTTAGAGGAAGAGCCAAACAGGTAAACTGTCCTCTCAGTGTTAGTGGGTAATTATACGGACCTTTATGATCTATCCATTAGTGAAAGACTACCGTAAATGTGCGGTACTTAACACTCTTAAAACCAGTGTAACCTAACCTAACCCAACCCAACCTATAACTAAACTTAATCTTCCTTTGCGCTCATTCGCGAATTCTGGGGAAAAGACGACCATGGTTCCCTGCTCTCAGTCGTTGTTGTCTGTAGCTCGGTGAGACCAAGTGACCTTCACGGACACATACCCAGTAAAGGTCAGGTTAAAGTTGATATAAGATAGTGGTTAAAAAATGCTTTGTTTTGGTCACACTAAATGTATCTGGGAGAGAATACAGTATGTAAAAGTATATCCTCGAAGGTCATCACCAAGGTATCACTAAGACTCATACCTTGGCCAGGCATTGTAGGGAGAAGCCATCATCATCATCAAGACATGTTCAAGGGTGTAAGACAATGTGCTTTTGTGTCAGTAAATAAGGTGCGTGTTATATCTTCCGGGTTTTCGTTACTGAATGTCACAAGATTTTATTTTAACACTTTATATACGACAATACAGAAACCAGTCTTTTTCAACAGAATTTAGTTAAACGCATGATTAACATGCTGAACTGTCCCACGGTCAATGTGAATCTGTAAAGAGGCCAAGTTCTCACATAACACGTAACTGTTGACTCCTCCACAAACACTTCAACTTGGGAGTGAAGAGTTAAAACACCGGTAAACCGGTAAACTTACCTAACAACTGATAAGTTGCCAACCCCCCAGGAGGCGTCACGGCAGATGTTCCCACTCGTACTTCAAGGTCCCGAAAATGCAAGACAACGTTGCTATTGGGTTGTGCAAACAGAACCACGTGGCTGAAAGTAACTATCTTTCCAAAATCCAGGACAAACCACGTGTGGTTTCCAGTTTTGGAAAGGAAATTCTCGAAAATAGAGAAGCCATAGACGCCATCAATGAGATTCTCTTTAAGTTTCTTTGCATGTCCTTCCAGTCCAGACGTAATTTTAGCGTTGGTAGCGTAGTCAATAGGACGTTCGGTGTAACAGGTAAGGGCGTCAGCCAAGTTGGTCTCGTTGTAGGTGGGCATGACGATCATACTAGAAAAGGTGCAGTTGTTGGCGGCATCTTTGCACCAAGAGTTGCACCAGCCCAGCATTGTGCAGGTAATGGGGCAGTGTAAGTTGCGATTAATACTTGGGTGTAGTAGGTCGCCACTCTCTACAGTGGAAGATAAGGACACTGTGGCTTGGGACACCAAGACACGTCGCCATTGATGCAGATTATTGCCCTCCACTGACGACCTTGACAGGATGACTACAGCTGCCCACCACACTACTGCTTGTGACATACTGAGGTAATATTTGATGATGACAACAACCGAGACTTTAGGAGCCAAAATTCGAGCGAAGTCGTCCGGTGACCGAACAGCCAGCCTCTACAGGGTGTTGGTGGTGCAGCGTCCAGACAGTCACTGAGGACGCTCCCCGGGTTAAGCTGGCGCGCCTGTGTTGAGGCATCACTATGACTACTGTTATTGGTATTTCTTCACTATGTTAATGATGATGACAAGGAAGGATTACACTGTGAACCAGAGACGGCAACACAATACGCGGTTTAGGTTCTAATGTAAGAAAATACATGAACATTACATGCAAGAACCAAGGCGTTTCATTGTTAACGTGGGAATTATTATAATACACTATAAGTGTTTTATAGAAACAAGACTTAACACTGTGCAGTATATTGACGCCATGTACAGTATGCTTCCACACGTGTGTTTTGTTGACTGTTGAGACAAAGTACTCAAGGACTAGCGGCACCTCAGGTATTTATATCTAACTATAAAAATGAAGAAAAAATCACCATCTTCACCGCAATAAAGTCGCCCAAAACAAGTGATTAACAGCATGTTTTTTTGTTTTTTAAGTTTATTTCATGGAGACTGTGTGTGGTGGGGGGGGGGGGGGGGGGCAGAATAAAATAAGGGGTTCACTTAAGGATATTGTTACTGTTGCATTAATACAAGTTGGAACTAAAAAATAGAAATCAATAAATAAAATAAATGAGTGGGTATTGTCATTATGAAATATTTATACATAACGATAACACGTAAACGACGAGTTATCTAATAACAGTTGGTGGGCTGAGTTACTGAAAGACGATATATATTAAAACTGATGTACGTATACATTATTCTACTGTGATAGTTCGTGAAGCTGTCACTTCTAGATACATAATGCCCCCCCCCCCCCCCAATGTAAATGTTTCAACATCTTAGTCGAGTCGAATATTACTGTTTAAGTCTGTTTGTATACCTGCACTGTCTCAACCTGCGCCAGTGTTGTTCAAGTCAGGTCTTGAAAAACCCCACACTCTGATATACTCTAGCCAATAAACCTGATATGCCCGTGCTAATCATCCTAATATACCCGTGCCAATAAACCTAATATGCTCGTGCCAACAAACCTAATATACCCGAGCTAATCATATTAACATACCCGTGCCAAGCTACACTTCTGAGGTCACTAACAATATTGTGGTTTGTAACCAAATGTAGCTCAGGCTGGGGCTCAACCCCTACCCGAGAGCAGTCTACTGTATTTGGTTTGGATGTTTAATCGTTACCATTTATATTTAATACTTCTCCCAAGGTCACCTTTGACAAAAACTGACCAATGGGATCAACTATGAACATTTATTAAGACCAAAACTAGGCATCCTTACACACTTGACTTCAATACACCAACCCTTTCATCTCTACGAGTACTGTAATATATAGCGACGAATCAAGAGCCGAGTTGTGAATTAATTTCGAGGGATAAATTTTTATAAAAGAAATGATACGGCCGTCACCGCGTAGATTACTACTGATGTTTGTCATTTACACCTTAGCAATTTACAAACTTATGAGACGGTTGTCGTTTAAGGGGACGGTGAGCATTGGTTTTCACGTTGGGATGGCTGTCCAATATTGCCCAATTCAGGTTTACAGTACAGGGAGGATGGAATATATGATTAATATTCGGTGTGAGTTAGTACCAGGCCCACGGACAAACGCCCCGAGTGATTTATAAATTCCCATTCCATGATATACTGAAGCAAATCTAGTTTTATAGTATAGGTCACGTCCCCATGTTCCTCTCCCAGACCCCAACAAAAAAGGGACAAAATCACGTACCTATTACTGGCATGTTCTCGCTGGCATCTTCACAGAAACTTTTAACATAAAACGATCAACCTGGTAGAAAAGCAAAGACAAGTGGGTTGTGAATTTACTTAGGAAACTACAGTATAGGTTAAGCTGTGGACGAGTCCCATCTGAACGATCATTTGTTTTAAGAGATTTAATCTAATATAATCAACAAAGTTAAGTGGCAAAATTCGAGTAAAACAGACGTTCATTCAGTTGGTAATCGTGTAAGTGTGATGACGCCAACAGAGTGGCAGGAATCATCTAGTTTACAAGCGATACGCAACCCAAGTTAATTTTCAGTTGTTCCCATTCTATGTAGTACAGTACATCAACAGTTTTAGTAAAAAATAAACCAAGTCATTAATAAATACAAGGGGTCACTCTAGACTTTTATAAAACGTAAATATACTGCAGCTCTAACCCTTAGAGAAAGCGTGAAAAAATAAGAATGCGTGAAAAAATGTAGTGGCGACGAAGTCAGTTGTCACTAAGCTATCAGGGAAACATAACCTTTTGGCTTTGGTTAATGTAATGATCACCATCTTAGTCCCAGATATTTATTGATTGAGGTTTCCAGTTCAGCCTGTGTTCATTTATGCAACTGAAACCGAGAAAAGGTATGAAAACCACATGATCAGAAAATCTCATAACTCAAAATATATAGTGGGGGAATAACTTAAACATCTCCTTGTTATTGCAATTCCGTTTTAATCTTAAATTTATTATCGTTAACCTGACAAACAGGATTGTGAATCTGTTGCTATAATTCCGATACCGGAAGATAATCATTACATAACGCAACGTATGAAGGTTAAATTATAGGAACGATAAAATACTTACATGATCTACTAGACGAAAATTTTTAATATGTGAAAACATCAGGCATGTTGACGATTCACGAGTCGCCTGATTTGTTTTCTTCAGTTTTAAGGTGCTAACCGCTAATTATTTTGCTCAACAACGATTTCCAGAATACAGACAATTTAAAAAATCTACAAATATTGACATACCTGTGATATGGGTGAAACACTGCCCGAGCGATACAAAAACACACACACAAAAAAGTTTATGTAGGTACAGCACCCTCCCCTCACAGGTTTCCCGCCTTTACCACTGTAGGGGCCGCCAGGTTTAGTTGCCAAAAGTTCCCCGATTCTCTCTAAAAATTACCCTAAATTAATTTAGGGTATATATATATATATATATATATATATATATATATATATATATATATATATATATATATATACTGTATATATATTTCATTAGCCCAATAAAGCACGCGGACTTCTGGCGGGTTGAGGTGTTGATTATATATATATATATATATATATATATATATATATATATATATATATATATATATATTTCATTTTTAGTCCATTTAACACGCGGACTTTGAACATATAATCAACGACCTCACCAGCAAGGAATCGAACCCTCGACCTACTGGGTGGCCCTAGGGAACGCTTACCGGCGAGCCCACAAGGACACTAAAAGCAGTTCTAGACTCTGTTATATTTCACACAAAGCCTGTTCATCGAGCTGATGGCGCCGTGAACCTCATTGGGAAACTGCCCGTGCCTCGTATGTGGTGTCAGTAGCATTTTACCGAATCCAGCTGGTATGAAACGCGAGGTACATATATATATTTCATTTTTAGTCCATTTAACACGCGGACTTTGAACATATAATCAACGACCTCACCACATACGAGGCACGGGCAGTTTCCCAATGAGGTTCACGGCGCCATCAACTCGATGAACAGGCTTTGTGTGAAATATAACAGAGTCTAGAACTGCTTTTAGTGTCCTTGTGGGCTCGCCGGTAAGCGTTCCCTAGGGCCACCCAGTAGGTCGAGGGTTCGATTCCATGCTGGTGAGGTCGTTGATTATATATATATATATATGCTGATAACCACCAGGAAAGAAGAAAACACGAAGTTCCCAAGCGCTTTCGTGTAATTCACATCTTCAGGGGTGAGTACATACATATATGTATATATATATACATATATATATATATATATTTCATGTAAATCCACAATGAAAACGTGGATAAGATAAATCTTGATAAAATCACACGGGAAAAGGGAAACACGGAGCACCTTAGCTTTCGTCTTTATTCAAGACATCTTCAGAGGCAACTGTTGCCTCTGAAGATATCTTGAATAAAGACGAAAGCTAAGGTACTCCGTTGTTTCCATTCTCCCGTGTGATCTTATCTAGATTTATCTTATCCACGTTTTCTTTGTGGATTTACATGAAGAAAAAAAAAAAAAAAAAAAAAAAAAATATATATATATATATATATATATATATATATATATATATATATATATATATATATATATATATATATAAATCTCATACGAACCTTATGAATCCATAATAAACCTTTCATATCATTTTTCTATAAATCATTCATCCTAATATAATTCATAATATATTCCTATAATAAACACAGCACCTGTTATTTCTAATATAATTTGTAATGTATGGGTGATTTTTAGCGATAAACACCCATGTGGGAATCGGTTTTTGTAGCATGTAATTGGCCCAGTAGTATATCTGGTGTCAGTACAGTACTGAGACAAATGTAAGGTTCATGTGTAAACGTGTTTATGAATTATGAGGAGACAAAATATAAACTATGCTCTAGAAATTTACTTCTTTATTCTTTACTTAGTGATATTATACAGCATTCTTTTAAAAGTTTAAGGTGCTGATGTAAGAGAGCCTCTTGGTATGGCAATAGGAATACAAAAAAAGGCTACATATCTTCCAGAACACTTTGTCATGGAAGACTGATGATTGAACACGTGTAAGACTGTCAAATGGAAGATTTAGATACTATGACATCTATTCATTTGGAAGACATACTGTAGTACCACTGTAGTGGATACCTCCCCTACAAACGTTGTTTGTCGCCAAGTAGCCGACCCCGCGAATTCCCCAGTGTATGCCTCGTGGTCCAGGTCAACAAGCGCCGCCTTACTTGACGGAGGTCAACTATTAAGCCACGCCTACCTCCGCTATACAAGACCTGACCTCGTGGTGACCTCTCTCTTTCTACCTACAGCCGCAGCAAGCAACACCTCATCCTCCACTCCTGCCTGGCCGTTGGCGAGCATGGCGACCCACAAGCTGGTCCTCCTCTGAGCACCCTCACCAACCAGCTCTCTCTACATCACGCTTGTAACCACGCTGCCAATGTATAATGTATTTTATGGGGCAAAGAGAGACTCAGGAACGTGACTCTCGTATTTTATCTATTTCTTTTGGGGAAAATTGATTCGCTTAACGTTGTTTTGTATAACGTCGCGTTTTAAGGAATGAATCCTAAACATTAAACAAGGACTTACTGCACTGCCCTTTATCCCCAACATTTTTAATGTGTTACTATTAATAACAGGTTGACAACCATTATCAGATAATGGTACTGCATCTATACAGTATATTGTACAGTACCTCAAAAAATTATCTGCCAGGGTGGGTCCGACAACTTCTGAAAAGCTACATGCAACTCGTGGTGTCTCGGGAGGGTTGGTATGCTTTACTCTCTGGCGTACTGAACCTACTACATCTGGTAACCGAAATAAATACACATTGTATTTACTTAGATTAAACTATATGCAGTACCAAAGTAAATGCATGTCCCAATATCCATCATCCATGGTCCCATAATGTTTCACACGGTGTGCAGACAGATACTTTTTTGAGATACTGTACATACAGTATATGCATCATAGAGCATAAATAATACTGTATTTATTTGTGTTAGACAAAAGTTTGCAGCCCACAGTTTACAAGTCTCATGGCAGTATCCAAATAAATAATTTATTCACAATACATAGATTAAAAATAGCACAGTACTGTACCATTTTATATTAACTATGGTACATACTACATTGGTCCTACACCAATACTCCCTGTACAATAATTTATATCACAGAGTATGATACAGGTCGACCATGCTTTATGGTAGGATTACAATCCTGAAAAATAATGTCATTAAAATTTGAAATTGAAGCAGATTTTCTCACCGACTCCCATTATAAATTGGGAGACATGTTCACATAGGTAGAGGACATAGTAATGAGAGATATGTATATTATCATTGACAATGTAGTCTCGTTCAAGATTGACAACACTACTGGAGACAGCTGGCAATTCAAGGCCGTATGCAGTATAATATAATATGAAACAACAGAGCCCAACCATTAATTAAGCAACGGAGAACTAAGTAACCAATGACGGATCATTTTTACATTCATTCATAATTTTAACTACATACTATAGTAAACAAACGGCCTCGAGTTGCCAGATGTCTCCAGCAGTGTTTGAAGAATCTTGAACGAGACTGTACATATCTTTCAATCCACGTCCTGGGTTCAATCCCCAACATAGGACATACAGCATGTGAGAATTGTGTTTTACTGAGAGTCTACCTAACATGGCAACTTTTCTCCAGTTAAAGAAGTTTCCTCCTGTACACTGAAGGTCATAACAAGAACAGACCAACTGCTCAAATGGAATAGTAAGTTGATAAGTGGTGAAATGATAAAGAAATAAATACACTAAGCTTGTTTTAAGCACTTTTTTTTGAGGAACAAAATTCAAAACAATAATAATACTGTCCTGTACAGTATTCTACTTAGGAGAAACTGCAGTGGTTAGTGCTTAAGGTTATTTCCTGTATACTGTACAGTATACAGTTTTTCTTAACAAGTTCTTAAAAAAAAAAGCCACACACATCAAGGGTCTGGAGAACACTGTTTACTGTCCTTCTTCAGAACAGAAAGCTCCCACATACCTGCGTCAACACCCTCCATAATCCAGGGGTTTCATCAGTAAATCAATGCAGTGGATAGATCTTTTTCATATCTTTGAAAATCCATAAACTGGGAGTCCATAAATCATGGTTGCCCAGTATTCATCGCACTATCACATAAAACCGTGTATTCTTATATTTAAGGGCACACAATACTGTACTGTATACTGAACCTGTACAACAGGTGAATGAAATTATAACAGTTGCATTTTTCAAGATTATCTGGATGTAAATAGTCAAAGAAAATAGTCGCATTACACTTACCGTGCCTTATGTTCTGAAACCCATGTGCAGAATTTGGGTAAAATTCCCCATTCAGACTCCAACCTCAAAGCTTCACTGTTACTTTACCCAAATTCTTTGTCAGGAGTTTTGGAACATAAGACTAGGCAAGTGTAACATAACTTTTTTCTTTGACTGTACATTACAGGGATACATTATTTCTAAGAGTTCCATGACATTATTTACTTCTCACACAATAATACAGAAAACTGGTAAACTTCTCCCAAAGAATAAAAACTATGGGATAAGAACATCAAGTCATTTAACAAACCATGAAACTATATATATTCTGCCGTCTGATCAACTTGATATGGATAGTCAAAAGGTTATTCGAGTTTTGAGTCCATTTTACACAATACAATGCAACTTAAGGTAGTCTTTCTTTGCTTTTATAACATCTAACAGGTTAGGGCACATTTGGGCTACACCCATCCCCACATGTGTCCCTTTATCTGTCATCAGACATATTCATCCCTGCTATCAGTTTGGAGCTAAAGGATGTATAAAAAAAGTGGCAATGCAACTTTTACTACAGTGATATATGTCTCCTTGGACATTAAGAGTCGATGCAACTCTTACAGTGATAAATGTCTCCTAGGCCACCAAAAATTGATGCAGCTCTTAGTGATGTCTCCTAGGCCACTAAGAATTGATGCAGCTCTTACAGTGATAAATGTCTCCTAGGTCACTAAAAATTGATGCAGTTTAGTGATAAATGTCTCCTTGACCACTAAAAATTTATGCAGCTCTTAGTGATGTCTCCTAGGCCACTAAGAATTGATGCAGCTCTTACAATAATAAATGTCTCCTAGGCCACTAAGAATTAATGCAGTTCTTATGGTGATAAATGTCTCTTTGCCAATAAGGATAATAATTTAATATGTCTACAGACTCTATTACAAAAAATATCAATGGCCCTAATTTGCCATTTTAAATATACCAGAAGCCTTATATAATAGTATAATCTTTACTTGGCTGGCATACGCTGCTTCCAATGGAGGATATGATCATTAGCATTGACAAATACTATATGCAGTTATTTGTAATAGATGAAAGTAATAACATCAGTGGTGAGATCCAGTGACCCTTCCTTTACCTACAGCAAGAAGTCACTCATTCATATGGTATTGTCAGAAGGTTCATTTTCCAGTTTCTCTGAAGCTGTCTCCTTTACAGCCTGACTTTCATATTCATTATCTGTTTCACCATCTACTGTATCTCCTGTTTCTTCTACGTCTTCTTCTTCTTCTTCATAGTCATCATATTCATTATCCTCTTCATCATCCTCATAATAATATTCACTTTCTTCATCTACACTTAATGAAGAGTTAACTGTAGGGGTTGCAGCCAGTTTCATGTAAGGCTCAAATTCATATTCAAATAACAAGAAATCTACGATGAATTTATAATAAAGTTGCTTAACCTCACTAGAAGTCAACTGGGAAAAATAAGTCTTGGCAACATCGGACGTTCTCTTGGTCTGGTCAGTCTTGTGAGTCCACTCTATGTGTACCTCACCAGCGAGGCCACGGTGGTACAGGATAAAGTCTGCATCTTGAGAGAGTGTTTCCATTTTGGCAATGACATCATATTTAATGTGGCAGGGTGTGCACAGGAGGAAGATTGGCCTCCAGTGCTCATCATATTCCTCGACATCAGAATCAAGGAGGTACTGGATGAACTCTCGGAATGTTGGTTCCTTTCGTGCATTGTGGTTCACCTCTTCACTTATGCTCGGCTTACGGTAGGCTTTAACAATCCTCTTGCCATAAATTGCATAATAATATCCACCCCTGGAAATAATTTTTTTTAATTAAATATATCATTCCTTCACTTGATAACTGACAGGTTCAAGATGAAAGTTTGTGACATTATGAATATAAAAATCCTGTACAGTACTCACAAAGAGAATATTAACTAACACAATGGTGTAATGTGTGGTCAACCTGAGGATGTATTTCATTCAGATAAGACTTAAATGAGTCTGATTCAAATGAGGTCACAGCATGAAACTAGAAGTGCTTCATGTTCTCTCCCAACATAAATAAACTTCCACCCAGTCTTAAAGTTAAATCTTCAGGCTCTATGCTGCTGTTTGACTTTCTATCATGAAAACATACTTTTTGCCAGTTTCTGAGATAACACTTAACAGTTTGAAGCTATATTTGTTAATCGCAAAGGTTGATTACCATTAATCTGCAAGACGTTAATTTGACACTTAATTGCACAAGTACATGTACTTAAACAAATCATACTCTTCATGTAACTTAATTTTCCCTAAAGTACTGCATGTGATTTAAATATACCGGGTATTTCACTACTTCCACAAATATCTGTGAAAAAACATAAGGTAAACTCTGAGATACATTCTCCTGGATTCTTCTTCACGTAATCTAACACTTTATTTTTGAGCCACAAGTATAATAGCTTAATTCATCACAGATCCCCTGAAGAGTCATTCCCCCAGCTTATTTCACCTGTTAATCAAACACCTTAATGCTACCATGGGGCTGGGTTAGGTTAGGTTAACATTCGGGTGGTTAATCTTAAAGTGAAATAAGCTTGAGGGGATAAATCTTCAGATGATCCAAATTTGCTGATAAACCATCAAAAGTATAAACAACACAGGTACTTAGTTTATTGTTGAGCTAAAAGAGTACAAGAAGTACAGTGCTGTGGATCACCAGAAAATTCCATTAAACTAATTTAAGTATAAAGTATAACCAAAGATAAGTGGCAGACAATAGCCTTTACCTGTCCTTTACATCTCGTTCATAATTCTCCAGTTTGTCACGATATGCTGAGAGAACTCGCTCAAATGGGTGACGCACCACCTAGAAAAAAATTAACCAGGAAGATATGTGATGACAAGCTATATTAAGAGTAATATTTTTACTATGTATGATTAGTAATAAGCTAATGATCTTAAATATGCATGTTTGATCTCAGCCACTCAAACAAGTCTTGTGATATCCAGTAGTATCTATATCTATTTTGCTACTTTTCACTGTACTCAACCTGGGTTTTTATGCAACTGACTCATACATAATCAGATATGACAGTCAACAGATCCTTGCCAACCAGTAACTTTAGAACCATAATTCTTGCACCCTTTTCACCTTCAGCACTTTCTCTGTCCAGTTTTTGATGACCAATATCCTTACATCCATTTCAAATTCACTACACTTCCAGCAGATTTTTATTCACCATTCTTGCAGTTGATTAATTTTGCCAAACCACCTTTCCACCACGTTGCATGTGAACAACAGACATCGAGCTTTCTATGGCTCCATGCCTCCACAATTTCATCTAATCTTCCCCAAATCATACCAACATTCAAACTTCCAGTTCTGAACCCAACTATGTCAGGTTCCTTCACTTTGGTCACACACAGTTTCCATAGTTTCTTATGGTGTACGTACAGTGTAGGTGATTTTTATATGGCAAGTGTACATTTGTTTTTAGTTTGAATAGTCATGTCTGATAGTCAGCTAACAAATTGAGAGGGACCCACCCGCACACCACCACAAACCTGGGTACTGTCATGTTTGTGACCCTGATGCCATAGCAAGAGCAGTTCAGTGACTTTGGGGTGACCCACACAATCAGATTCAGGGACACCCTTCCAAGAGCGACATGGCACTAAAGCTGGCGGAAATATTATGCACTTGATGTTGGAGCAGCATCTCAGGGCGCTACCTCTGAGTTTGAGCTCCTGTTCTGTCAAGTACCGTTTGTGATGGAAACATGTCAGCCCAGATAATGCAGCAGAAACAAGAGGATGGGCACAACTCTGGTGACCCAGTTGCCATCATGTATGTTGAAGCAGTTTTATGGCTGGAAGACCTTCCTAACACCAACACAGTTGGCAAAACAGGGTCACAATTTTCCAAGGTAATCAACAGGTTACTCTCTTACCGATAATTTCCTAAGAATCCTACAATTTTTAAGTTTCATCATTACTTTATTGAAGGTTGCCTTTTATACGATCTTAAGTTTGGAATACAAATAACTAGTATAGTATACTATAGTATAGTAATGCATTTCCACTGTAATTTGTTTTCAGTTTCAGTAATAACCTGTGAAACTTTCCTTCGGTCTGAAAAAAATGAGTTATCTTGTCAACATACCTGTACAATAGTCACCACAATTTTTGCCCCATGTGAATAGAAGTACAGTACTGTACAGGAGCAGACCCATGCAAGCTATGATGATGATATTTGTGGACTGGGTATACCATTCACTTGGCTGTTCAGGGAATGCCAAGGCGACATTTCTCACATTTTATTGCTGCCACACAAGAGGGGCACTGGTTGAAGGTAAACTCCCACCCCAGGGTGAAAATATGTACTGTACCTATACTAACTGTCTAGCTACAATAAATCACCTGCTACATACTCTACCTCACAACTAACTTACAACACCAAAAGAAACTCTACCTAAGAAGGACATCAAAATGTAAAACTATTTCAATACCTGTATTTGTAAAATCTATAATTTTCTAGTTTAAAAAAATATAAATAAAACAGTCGAAGATATCTAATAATGAATCTACTTTAAAAACTAAACTACGGTACAGTACTCAGACTGTCTACACAGTACAATACTGTACCTAGGTTGCACCCCGTCAGTCTCGCCCCCTTCCTGCCAATACTAACAAGGCCACCAGGAGGAGTAGGGTGGGGCTAATGTATTGCTACACACACACTGCCCAATATGGGCCAATAGGCACACTGCAGTTTTCTCCAATCTTATATTCTTATGTTGTTCTCTTACTTAGCTTTGTTTACGTTTTTTACGGGATTAGCCCACCAGGGCACAGGTCACTGACCCACATCAAGGCCTGGGGGCAAAGTTATTATTACGTATAATAATAATAATAATAATAATAATAATAAAAATTAAAAAAAAAAAAATAGAAAAATATATTATAATAATACTAATACTAATAATAAAGGACCATAAATAAATACAAATAAAAAAAAAGACATACAGTCAGTTCTGCTATAACGCAATTGTTGTGTTCTTGTAAAACATCGTGTTATAGAAATTCACGTAATAGAAATAACAGGGCTTATGGAGAAAATAGGGTTAGGTGCAGATTACTACTCGAAATCGAAAAAAAATTAGTAGTTAGCCTAACACAAAGGATAGCACAGTCTAAATAAATGTTACATTCATATCTAATAATGAAATCATACAGTAAATGTAACACTTTACCTTGAAAAAATATGAATATAACTTGATAGGGGAGGAGGGTGATTTTGAGGTAGATAACATCGAGCTTCTATTCAAGGGCTATCGACTTTCTTTTACGATCATCACCGAGAATGCGATCACCAGAATGCTTCTTGGAGATATTCTTCTTTACCATATTCACAGATAATACCACAAAATTGGAGAAATAGTAAGCAAAAATCGCGCTACAGCAAACAAGCGTTCGCGTTATACAGTACAAATATCGTTCCTCTATTCATCAATCGAGTTAGAGCCAATTCGCGTTGTCAAAACATGCGTTATAGCAGAACTCACTGTAGTGAGAAACGGTACAGTACAGTGGTCCTCGGTTAACGAGATTTCGGTTAATGAGTTACTTCCCATCAGATTCTTAACTTCGGTTAGCAAGCAATCCCTCGATTAACGAGTTTCTTTTATTAGCCAACCTCAACATGTTTTCACTTACACTTGGCGGTCAACCAGCTGTAGTATTAGTTCGCCGTACAGTAATTGGTTCTAGGGCTTAAATTCCTAACTATTTTATTAAATATCAAGAAGTACGTACAGGTAGTCGTCGACTTACGACCTAGATTGGTTACGGCCGACCGGTCGTAAGTTGATCTGGTCGTAAGTCGGCCTATGTTATAATTACCTTACGTATATTATTCTGTAATGTGTAATGATAATATAATCATCTTTAAGTCATATTTTATCAACATTTTCTTTGTTCATTATTGTTACGGTCGTCAGGTTTAAGTAAATCACTGCATACTACAGTACAATTGGTTTATTATTTACACTGGGGCTGGGGCCAAAACTGTCGTACCGCCGGTCGTAAAGTCGAACAGACGTAAGTCGCATAGGTCGTAAGTCGACGACTACCTGTATATACTATTCAATCATTTTAAAAGTTTAATATCAAATTTTTTTGTCATTTTAACAATTATTGAACATAATTGAAGGTAAGGTCACTAGTTTCTGGTGGGTCATCCAGCCTTTTAACACACCAAACAGGCGTTAGTCTCTCTCTGTTTTCAGTGGAGGTAACATCTTGCTTGAGACTCTCTTCAACTAAGCGCTTTTTTTCCGTGTTTCCAAGCAAATTATTGGTAATTTTGAAATTTATTTTACATATTGACAATATATAGCGCAGTGCAGTGTTATTTTAAAGAAAATATTCTTTATTTACAGCTAGATTATACTTAAAAGATCACGTGTTGACATTGTTTGAATCCAGCATGGGGCCTAAGAGATCAAGAAAAGCGATTTTAATCCAAACCAAGCAGGAAATTATTAAGAAACATGAAGAAGGCATTAGAACAAATGCGCAATGCAAAGAACATGGCATATCGACATCAACTGTGTTGACAATTCTTGCACAGAAAGACAAATTTAAAGAAGTGAAAGTGAGAGAAAAATCTACCAGAGTGTTTAAAAGTAGATCCCTAATTGCAGAAACTGAGAGGTTACTTCTCATCTGGATTTGGGAAAAACAGATGAAAGATGATTCAGTTTCTACTGAATTCATTTGTGAAAGAGCCAGGGAGATTTACGAACATTTAAAGGCAGATCAACCTGGTTTTTAAGGCACAGAATTTTAAGATTTTCGGGCCAGCAAAGGCTGGTTCGAAAAATTTAAGAAAAGATGTGACATTTTTAGTGTTGTTGGGCATGGTGAGGCTGCCAGTGCTGATAAGGAAGGGGCGGCAAAGTTTTTAGTGGAATTTAAAGAACTGATGGAAGAAGAAAATTATCTTCCACAGCAAGTATTCAATGTGGACGAAACTGGGCTGTTCTGGAAAAAGATGCCCAAAAGAACATTCATCACCAGAGATGAAGCCTCTTTACCTGGGCATAAACCAATGAAAGACCGTCTCACTCTATTGCTTGGTGCCAATGCTTCAGGGGATTTCCGACTGAAGCCTATGCTTGTCTACCACTCTGAAAACCCCAGGGTGTTCAAGCAACAGAAAGTGGTAAGAGCAAAGCTTGGAGTTTATTGGAAGTCCAACCGTAAGGTATGGGTGACAAGACAGCTCTTTAATGAATGGGCCGTTGAGGTGTTTTGCCCTTCTGTCAAGAGCTACCTAACCACCAATAAACTCCCTTTAAAGGCTCTTCTCCTCATGGATAATGCTACTGGTCATGACCCTGAACTTGTCAGAACTTTGAAGTATCAATTTGACTTTGTAAAAGTGTTGTTTTTGCCTCCCAACACTACATTAATCATACAGCCAATGGACCAGAAGAAAATGTTTAGGAGGTGTCATCGGGCAACTTCCAATGATCCTGAACTAACACTGAAACAGTTCTGGAAGACACAATTCAACATCCTGGAGGCTGTAAAATTGATTGTGTCATCATGGCAAGAAGTCTCCACTAGATCCCTCAATTCTTCATGGAAAGCACTGTGGCCATCAGTAGTCCATGATTTTGAGGGATTTCAGGATGACACAGAGTTGAACCAGGAGATTGTGTCCATTGGTCAGTCATTGGGCCTTGAAGTGGAAGAGGATCATGTGGAAGAGCTTGTAATGTCTCATGAGGAGGAACTTACTCTTAAAGACTTGCAGCAACCTGGATGAGATGTTAGAGGCTGACAATGGTGAGGAGGAAAGGGAAAGTGATGACCATATGTCAACTTCAGAGTTGAAAGATGTTATTTACTACTGGGAGAAGTTCAGGGAACTGGCTTCAAGGCACCCAGATGTAGAAAAAACTGAACGAACTTTGTGTCATGTTGAGGACACAATGATGAAGAGGAGAGATGCCCCACAGACCACAATTGACACTTTCTTCAGTAAAAGGCAGAGGGAACAAGATGCTAGCCCTCAGCCTTCCACTTCAAGAAGGAGAGAGGATGTTCATGGTGGAGAATCTGTCAGTCCAGAGGTTCCTGACATTTTCATGGAAGGTGACTCAGCTTCCAAGAAGCAGTAAAATGCTTCTCCTCCACCTCCACTTCCTTCTCTTCTCCCTTCTCCTCCTCCACCTCAAATTCACATCAGCATCATCATCCAGGAGCCTTCTACATACACACCTCAAAGTAAGTGTACTGTACTACCTTTTTTTGTTGAATTTAGGCAATTTTCGGTGAGCTGGAACCAATTACCCAAAAACCCATTGAAACAATTGTTTTGGTTAACGAGATTTTCGGTTAACGAGCAACCAGCTGGAACGAATTGTGCTCGTTAACCGAGGGACCACTGTATATGTATGTTGAGTTGTCAAAGTAAGAGAAATTGAAAACGCGAGTAGGAGTATCAGACCTGAGGCTTGAAGATGGTAGTTACGCAGATTCTGACCAGGATAAAGCTGAGGCATTGAACAGCTTCTTTTCCTCAGTGTTCACAAGAGAGGATGCAACTAACCTTCCTGCGTTTGAGGACAGACGGTTCGACACAGCACTGACCCACATTGTGTTCACAGAAGAGGGTATTAGAAATAAACTGTCCAGGCTAAAGGTCCATAAGAGTCCTGGACCTGACATGGTGCATCCTAGAGTGCTAAGGGAGCTGTGCAACGAGCTTGCAGAGCCCCAGAAGATTCTGTTTTGTAAATGCCTGGATGAACAAATGGTCCCCAGTGAATGGAAAGTGGCTTATGTGAGTCCTATCTTCAAGAAGGGCGATAGTCACTCCACGAACAACTATAGACCGGTGAGCCTGACCAGCATAATATGTAAAGTACTTGAGAGTATTATCAGAGATGCAGCGATGGAACATCTACTACGAAACAACCTTGTAAAAGATTGCCAACACGGTTTTATGCCGGGGCGCTCTTGCTTGACACAATTGCTCAAGGTATTGGATATTTGGACCCATATTCTAGAACGGGGTGGTAATATCGACAATATTTACCTAGATTTTGCCAAGGCTTTCGACAGTGCACCCCACGAAAGGCTGAAAATCAAACTGGAAGGGTACGGAATTCGGGGAAATGTCCTAGCGTGGATAGAAGACTTTCTACATGACCGCAAGCAATGTGTGGTGATTAATGGCACGAAATCGTCATCTGTACCTGTAACAAGTGGGGTACCGCAGGGTAGTGTATTGGGCCCGCTGTTGTTTGTTTGTTTCATAAATGATATGCCTGACGTTGTACACTCCTCCATACAAATGTTTGCCGATAACGCCAAGTTATTTCGGGAAATTAAGAACCAAGCGGACTGTGAAGAGCTGCAGAAGGACCTCTGTGGGCTCCAGGAATGGTCGAAGGAATGGCTGCTAAGATTCAATGTCACGAAGTGTAAGAGGATGCACCTGGGGCGTACCAACGGTAAGGAGGCGTACCATATGTCCCAACGGGATGAAGAAAATGTACTAGTTGAGACTGTGTGTGAGAAGGACCTAGGTGTGTATGTTGACAATGAGCTGAAGTTCTCGGGCCATTGTGAGAAGAAGGTAAATCAGGCAAATAAATTATTGGGTCTTATAAGAAGGTCGTTCAGATATCTAGACGGTCTGTCCCTCGTGACGATCTTCAGGAGTGAAGTGCTTCCCCATCTGGAGTACTGTCACCCCATCTGGTCCCCGAGATATGCTACGGACTGTCAGTTGGTTGAAAATGTTCAAAGGAGGGCCACCAAACTGGTGCCTGCACTTCGGCACCTCAGCTACCCTGAGAGATTGGAGCGCCTGAACTTGCCTAGCTTATACTACAGACGGGCAAGGGGGGACCTAGTTGAGGGCACTACTCAGTTGAGTGTCCTTACTTGGAGCTGGCGGACGCTCGCCCCACAAGGGGTCACAGCTCAAGATTGAAGAAGCCGCAAGTCCAGAAAACCGTGAGGGCAAACTTTTTCGGAGTGAGGGTTGTAAACTCTTGGAACAATCTACCAGAGAGTGTTGTGACGGCACCGAGTGTGAGCTCTTTCAAGAGAAGACTTGACCAACGCTGGAGTGGGTTCAGGTACATTCAGGAGCCGGTGCATGCCCAGTATTTGCCAACAGTGCGTGACAGAGACGTGACCGATCGCCCGGGAGGCTAGCGAGCCGACCTTTTGGTGAAGAATATAAAGGAAAAGAGACGTGACCGATCGCCCAAGCGGCTAACAAGCCGATCAGTGGCGAAGAGGATAAAAGTAAAAAAAAGACCCTGCAATTGTGTGTAAATGAGGCAGAAATTCAAATCAGCAACCAGGAACTTGGCCACAATTTTTGTGATGCCATAGGGCAGCAGGGTCTATCATTAGACAACACATTTATGCTTCCAATATCTTCCCAGCTTAGTTTTCCAATTAAAAAAAATCATTGCTATACTTCTCTAAACGTTGTAATAACTCATACTAACCATAAATTTCATTGTAGCTGGCATGATACGTCTCAGCAGGGCAGTAGCCAGCAATGGGTACGTGTCTCTTAACAGTGCGTGTTTTCCTGCCATGTCCTTAGATGCTATGTCCTGCACTCCTGCTACCTAAAGGAACAGTTTTTGAAACATAAGTAAGTTTTAATCAAAATGTTATTGTGTTTACACTGAAACCTTAAAGGAAAACTTCATTTATACACTCTAGACAACTAAACTTATCCAAAAATTTATAAAATAACATGACACTTTTCAAGTGGTAAATGTTCTTCATTGAAGCTTAATAAAATATACATTATTTGTCAGCAAAATTATACATAGCTCAATATTCACTATAAGTCTGCCTTACAACTATTGAGAGAGAGATATACTGTATATATTGCTTCAATAGCTGTTAACTGTCATTTGCAATATCTACTGTACTGAACAAATATAGTCAGAGAAGAAATGGCAGGAAAATAAAGTCAAGAGTCAAAACCCAATATGAATTCATATAAAAATCTGTACATTATTTTGATTACAATTAGAGTATTTAAAAGGTGTTTAATGACTAACAAATGTAATAGGTAATAGGTATACCTGAAGGAAGGCATGGAGCCAGCTGGTACTTGCAGCCTTGGGCACCTTACACCAGGTGAGGCTGTGCTCCTTGTCAACAAACATTTGATGAAACGTTGTCCTGCAGAATGAGCAACTACTATTAGTCTCATTAGTCTCCTCTGGAAAGATCTCACAACATTTAAACAGTCAGTTAATAAGAAAATAACAATAAAATTCATGGAAGATTCCTTGACCATATCTTGGCAACAGTGACCTGGTTATCCCATGACAGACATATGAAAATGTTTGAGATACAAAGTCTATACTGTAACAACCACATTTAAAAAAGGAAGAGAGTGATCCTGGAATATCACACTAACAACAACTGTGAGCTTGAAAATGACAAGATCCAATGGGAGGAAACTCTTGCCTGAGCATCCAAGGAAATGGACCCAGAGAAACAATGCTGATTTCCCAGGTACTGAACTGGACTGGACTAAGCAAAAAGAAAGTAAGTTTAACAACTGCATATTCAGGTAAGCTCGAGACCCCCTGGGAACACCAGATGCTGTCAGCACCCAACTGAAACATCCCATTTTGTCTATGCCTACTGTGTCTACTCCCACTCTTGAAATGGCTATTTCCAATTGGTCTTGGTTACTTTAGGTTAGGTTAGGTAGTGTAACGTTCAGAGGTCATTAATTGATAGTAGATATTCTGACATGTTCAGAGTAAACCAAAATGGAGTTGACGAAATAGGAGTAGACAAAGTGGACATAAACCAAATAAGCATCTGAGGCTTTGTTGGTTATCCTTAATCAAATTGCCTCAATAGATATTGTTATTACTTCACTGTGGGGAATATTTGAGGAAGGTAAAACGAGTCACTGACGCCTGCACTAACATGACAGTCATGGTGAGTCCTAAGAGCCATTCTGAGAGCAAAGTTAAAGGTCCCCAAACTAGCAAGTAATTTCTGGAAAACTCCTAATATTAAAATTCACTACTTTTTTCTTAACCTCATCTTGACTTAACTTTTATTTAGTTGCCATAGTCTCTCAAGCTGTGACTGTGACAGATCTGGCCTATCTCTTATGATCTCATCTTTAATCTTGTTGTTTCCAATGAACTTCTGAGCAGTCTTGAGGAACTTGGCTTTGGTGGAATAAGCGCCCCATGCTGCACACACTTCTTTTATACGAGCCTTCCGCTGTTGGTATTCCACCACCTGGATCTCCTCCGTAGGTCGTAAACTCTGACAATACAAAACCAGATAATTAATTTGTGGATAAGGATTTTGTCTAAATCTTCACATGCAAATACAGTAGTTATATTGATGGTTACTACAGAGGCGGAAGGTTATAATAAAATAAAATAAATAAAAAATGTGGAGGATAAATGTAAGTAATAGAGAGCTGGAGAGTTAGGTGATGGAGGTGGTGAAAGATGAGGGCTAGGTGAGGCCTTACCACGGAGGTACAACAGTTCTACCTCCAGGGGCCTTACTAACCATACAGTTGCCAGCCGCCCGCAAACTGGTTATACAAGTTCTACCCCCACATGTTATTTATTAAATGGACAGAGTTACATAAGATAGCAGTCATTTAGCACCATAATCTTCACATTAAAATTGTTACTGATGATATAAGAATACACACTTGATTGACTCGAGTTAAAGCACAAATAATAATACCCCAATCACTCAAATAAGACTAACACTATTTTAAGTAGATTCGTTCAATTAGCAACAAATAGAGGACAAACTTAAGATACGGACTAATTTACAAAGATTTTATTTGTATCTCCCAATTGGTGTTAAAGTGTATCTAGGGAAGGTAAAGTCCCAGTATACTCCACGAAGCTTCAATGACCCAAGGATTATGTAAAGTGTTGTGGTTGTTTGGTGAAGAGGGTTATGGTGATGGTTGTATAGTAGTTGTATGGTGAAGAGGGTTATGGTGATGGTTGTATGGTAGTTGTATGGTGAAGAGGGTTATGGTGATGGTTGTATGGTAGTTGTATGGTGAAGAGGGTTATGGTGATGGTTGTATGGTAGTTGTATGGTGAAGAGGGTTATGGTGATGGTTGTATAGTGGTTGTATGGTGAAGAGGGTTATGGTGATGGTTGTATAGTGGTTGTATGAAGAGGGTTGTGGTGATGGTTGTATGGTGGTTGTATGGTGAACAGGGTTATGGTGATGGTTGTATGGTAGTTGTATGGTGAAGAGGGTTATGGTGATGGTTGTATAGTGGTTGTATGGTGAAGAGGGTTATGGTGATGGTTGTATGGTAGTTGTATGGTGAAGAGGGTTATGGTGATGGTTGTATAGTGGTAGTTGTGGTTATCAAGGGTTGTATGGTGGTAGGTGTGGTTATCAATGGTTGTATGGTGGTAGTAGTGGTTATCAATGGTTGTATGGTGGTAGTAGTGGTTATCAATGGTTGTATGGTGGTAGTTGTGGTTATCAATGGTTGTATGGTGGTAGTTTGCGTTACCAGTAAGGAGTATATGTTGCAGTGTTACCATATCCTTACGTAAAATGCAGACTAGATATGCAGGGTGATCTTGAACCTCTTGTGTTGGCAATACTGGCGGAGGAAGGGATGGGGAGGGGAGGGAGGTTAAGGAGGGTGTTAGGGAAGGAAGGAATGAAGAGCAGGGGGAGGGAGGGGCGTTAGAGAGGGGGGAGAGGGGCGTTAGAGAGGGGGGAGAGGGACGTTAGGGAGGGGGGGAGGGGCGTTAGAGAGGGGGAGAGGTGCGTTAGGGAGAGGGGGAGGGGGGCGTTAGGGAGAGGGGGGAGAGGGGCGTTAGAGAGGGGGAGAGGTGCGAAGGAAGAGGAGGGGAAGGGAGAAGAATTAGGGAGGAATGAACAACAGTACGAGAGCGGTGGAGGCCAGGCAGTGAAGGAGAAGACGATGGAATTATGAGGATGGTGTAGAGGTGAGGGAGAAAGGGAGGGAGGGCGTACGGCGTGGAGGTGAGGGAGGGAGTACGGCGTGGAGGTGAGGGAGGGAGTACGGCGTGAAGGTGAGGGAGGGAGGCACCGCGAGAGGTCAAGTACGTCAGACCTGTTCATTCCTACCGGTAAATTTTTCCGACAGGCAACGCGGGAAAAGGCACACACACACACACACCGCATAGACCAGCCTGGCCCCTTCCCTCGACATCATATCTGGACCACCGTTAAGTCTCTCTATAATTTACCGGGGATAAAGATCAGTAGACAACGCTGTTGTTGTCGGTGAGTCAGTAGCAGCTGCAGTGACCAAGACACGGTAAGTCAACACGGTCCACTGGTTCCTTAAGTTCCTCTAAACGAAACATATGGACACGAAATTATCATCACCTGAGTCTATTTTACCTCATGATTATCCACATTAACGCTACCCAGGGTTAGTTAAGGGTAGGGTAAGTTAGGGTGTTAAATCTTCTCCTTAAATAAACTGGGGTCCCTAATCTTTAGGTGCTCCAAAAGTTATCAGAGATCGTGACTTTTAACAACTACAGTATATCATTTATAGCGGTTTCTTGTCCTGTAAACTTATCTATATATAAAATATTATTCAAATGGAACACTTATGGATGAAACGGACACAGTCAACCGCCAGCCCCCGAGAATGGAATGTCCGACAAAAAGTATCCGGGAGTTTGGTCGTGCTGGTGAGACAGACTGACAAACACCACCACAATAATTAATCTTTGTTAGTAGTACTGTTACCGGGCAAATGTATTGGTAGGAGATATTTTAGAAAGATGACCTGAAGATTAAGCACCCCAGCTTTTTTAAAGAGATGGGTTAAACACACTAATCTAACCCCGCCAGGTAGCGTTAGGGGGGGGTTTAATCACCACGGGAAATAAGCTAGGGTGTCTAACCTTCATGTTATTCTTAAGAACTAATAAGCTTTAAATTTAAGAGTTTAAAAATTATACCGGAAAGAAAGAAAATTTTATGGACATTAAAAATAGTAAGCTTTAAATCCTAATGAACCGCAACAAACTGCAGTTTTTATAACTGTACCCAAGCGTTGACACTCTTCGGTGGTGACAGGTGGCAGCAGTGTGTACAGTAGTAAAACAAGAGGCAACACTCGTGACGGCAGTTCAGCCGTAATAAACTTCTTAATGAGATTTTGTATTACTCTCACAAAAACGATAATAAACGCTAGTTAAGGTCTCGGTAGATAATGAAACGTGTCTTAGTCCCGTTATAATGAGAAGGTTGGCCGGCCCCTAAAACTAGTCTCTTGTCCGTCACCACTCTAGGAGGCCACTCACTTCTGGTTGACTTATCCTAATGTCTGCTGAGGCCGAACATTATGGCGGACACTAATCTAAACGGTGACGGCGTCGGTTCATCATCATACAAAAGTGCCAACCGTAATTTGTTATCGTTAGGGGTTGAATAACTTGAATAGGTCTCAAAATTTAGTAAGCCTTTGATGTGTGTGTTTTATGAGGTAACAACGGCAACAAGCAATCAAAGTTCATTTCCTTCAGTCGAGTAACAGCAGCAGACGGACTACCACAAGACTTGGATTCTCGAAACACGAATATTTACCCCCACCTGATGAGAGTGAAAAACATGGCCACCAGAATACTAGTAATACTTAAGAGACTCGTTACCAGGTCGACCAGTTAGTGTCGTGACAGCACCTAGCGTGAACTGTGCTATACCACCACTGTTACATGATCTGGTATGTTCAGGTGCTTGTGAAGAAACCAGTCCTTGTTAACAGCACAACAGGAAATTAACCGACTCCTCCTCCCTCCCTTCCCCAACGCCCTGCTGACAACTGGGTCAAGATACGAAAGTACACACACGAATCTGCACCTTGGCGTTTATTTGTCAAATTCTATAAACAGTTCTACCCACTTAAAATTTATTTACAGTTTCTTTATCGTCTTAACAAGTGTTATTTGGGGGTCGTTCGAATACGTAACGACCGAATAAAGTTTACACCTTTTGATATATATTTTATGTATGCATTTCTATATAACTGTTCTTATATATCACTTCGCTTCCACTAGAGATGACTGAACCCCGTCATGCAGCACAGAAGTCAGGGCGCCTCTGCACAGGTCAGCGTCGGGAGCAAAAAAATAAAAAAAGTCTTGTTCTGTCATCATAATATCCACCCGTCGTAACTAGTTTCTTGGGTCCAGACTCCGAGCGGCAGTGTGGCTTCAACCCTCGCTGGTGTAGGTTCAGAATTTTGTGTAGATGTTCTGGTTTACGCACTTTTTCAATCTTTTTTTTTATAACAATGTAAATTAAATCACACGAGATCAACTTTATAGGTTGGTTAAAATAAATATCCTGACCTTATATGACATCTCGAGAGGTCAGTGTAAGATTTATGGCACAATGGTGACGTTCGCTCACAGATGAACAACACAATCCAGACTGGGGTACCGGAGCTTAGTCATTATCCTCATATCATGCAGGTGAATGTTCAACAAGTAGTCTAAAGATTAATTAAATGATTTAACAAAAGCGTTAGTGGTATAATTGACCCATCCCAAAGTCCATGCCACGTTGAAATCACTGCTTCTCCTCCGCTCTTACTCTGACCTCAGATAACACTGCCATTGCTTGTTGGGTCACAATTATGTGAGGTCAAGATGCTATTGAAAAAGTCGGCCCAATGTCCGGGTACCACCGCCTGGGTGACCTAGTTTTGACTACCAGGTACATGCTTTTCGACGTGTGTGTGTGTGTGCACCAGGTCACAGAACAGTATATGGCCTGGAAACACTTCGTACCATCACTCAGCGAGAAACGGTATACAATATGTATGTTGCCCTCCCCTTCTGCCTCCCTCTATCCAACCAGGAGCGAACTCGTAGCAATGGTTTTAAATTAAGACATATTTAGATTTAGGCGCGAAATAGGTAAACATTGGTTTGGAATTAGCTTTCTCCATTCTTATGTTCTTCTCCCCCCCCCCCCCCCCTCACGCCTTCTTCCTTCCTCACCGTTCCTTTCCTCCTTCACCCTTTACTCCTCTCCTTCGTCAACTACTCTAAAGGTGATCTCTTTCAATTCCTGCCCCAGTATGTTTGTTTCGACCTGAACCCTTCTCGCCTATCAACAAATAGATACCTGTTGTATTTGACTATATGCATAACAAAAGGGGACCAGTATAAATGGCAACATCATCTGCATACAATGGGGCTCCAGGATTAGGCTGTCATGGCATTGGTAGCTACTTACAGACACTCTATGGATCTCACTTTGTACAATGTCTTTAAGCGTACAGAAACATTTACACACTCGGAGAAGGAATGACCCTAATCACTAAAAAATAAATAAATAAATAAAATCATTTGCCCTTTTTTTCTCAATATTATTACTACTACGGGGTTGGGTTATGGGGGTAGGGGTGTGTTAAGGGGTTGGATTAGGTATGGTTAAGTAAGGCTTAGGGTGGGGCGAGGTTTGTGGTGAGAGCTTTGTGGTGAGGTGGAGTGGGGTTAGGAAGGAAGGTGGCAGTTGCTTGACCAAACTAGTTTTCTTCCCACTATACAACACTACAGGTTGACTCCCGGGCAGTTAGCTACGATGTTGATATACAATTACCGTCTCACCACAAGCTGCAAAAACTCGGGTATACCGTTACAGCGGGAGTGAGCGAGAGAAACGAACCCTGGAACCATCTTAGACGACTTTAAAGTGGCAAACCCGGCGTGGTCCGGTTCTCAGTGTTTTGTTTTTGCCCGATGCCAGTGGCCACGGTACGAAGGACCCTTTTTCGTTTTACGGGGATTAGCCCATCAGAGCAAAGGGCCCGGGGGGAGGGGGTAAAAATATTATAATTATAATAATAATAATAATAATAAAAATATTTATTTAGGCTAAAAATAAAATAACAATAAAGAGCCACAAATTAACACACAAAAAAGATCAAGAGCGAGAAACGATATACTGACAGTATGTATGTTGTGTTGTCAATAGCAAGAGAAACAGTTGAGACCCTGCAATTGGGTGCAAATAAGTCCGTCAGATCAGCAACCTGGGACTTGGTCACAATTTTTGTGATACCATATGGCAGCAGGGTCTACCATCAGACAACACATTATGCTTCCAATATCTTCCCAGTGTATAAAATAATCGACCATTGTATACGTTACATCTATGTATTATTATTATTATATAACTATAGTTTGAAAAATAAATAAGCCCCTACAAGACAAAGAAATGTCGGTAATTAATCTTTAGACAAACATATGTGCGGACATGAATATTTTTTATTCTATGAAGGTGAACAAACAAGCCAGCTGTATAAAAGATGTCACTATGAGACCTTGATCTAAGCGCCATTACAACGCGGGTATACATTCCTCAAAGGACCAAGGAAATTAGGCAATTGCACTCCACGCTGTCTACTCGCTCCCTCCCAAGCGCAAAACTCGTTTCAATATCGCCTCCTCATCTCTCGCCAACACACCCACACTTAGAAACTAATTTTCCTGACCTAACCTAACGTGCTCGTCAGGCTCTTATCGCGCCAAGACTCGACTCATTTCCTTAATAAGTAACTTCCCGTTTGGTAGTCCGACTTTCTCAATGATTCGTCCGCCTTATTTTTTCTCTTAATACCTGAAGTATCGTACAATGAATCAACCTCCTGAGTAAGACATCACAATGATTCAGCCCATCAAACTTATCCTGGAACAATGAGAGATATCTTAGTCGTATGAGAACAACCACTAAATCCCTCCAGTACGATATATTAATTCTTATCATACAAACGTGTTGAGATGCAGCAGTAGTGTACTTGTGGATAATGTTCTAGTTTGAGAATTACCGACGAATTCGTGAATACAGTTCAGTTCAGCGTTATTTTTTTCTGGGTATTAATCGTTTTACAAGTCTATACTGATTTAGCATTTATAGACAATACAGATATACAAAACATTTGGTCTAGAGAGTGCGGGCATACAAACAATGGTAAACAATAAGGCAATTCGACCAAGGATATATACTGTATATATTGTACACCAAGACAAAATTTCGTGTTTCCCCCAAGAGTTGTATGTTTCAACGCAGTTGTAAGTAGTTATCTACCAATGTTTCTTTGGTTGGAGTGGTAAGACATAGTCGCCAAGTCTTTATATAACATGACGACAACCTGGTTATCGCACTACAGGGCCTTGTATTGATAAAATGTTGATAGGAATTCTAATCTTGTGTAATATCTTACTAAGGTCTAGATTCTCAAAGGCCTGTATGACGAATATTCCTCGAGAGCGAAAATGTTAGGACACACGGAGGTAAGTGGTTATCTTGAAGCACCCAGCTGTCCGTCCGTCCTCCACGCCACCACAGGTAAGTCTCACTGTCTTGAAAATTGTAGTGCAAATAATACCCACTTACCACACACGTCATCTCCTCACTGGTGATGATGCACCATAAACAAGAGCTGCATTATGCAGTTTTAGTTTCATTGCGTTTCGTTCGTGCCTAAGTAATGTACATTATCAGGCGACGGGCGGGCGTACACTGACTAGCCGAGAACTAAAGCTTTTCACTACATCAGAATATCAAGATAATAACACTATTATAACAGATTAGGAAATATTTCGTTGTCTCAAACATCTTTTCTTCTATAATGTGAGTGAGACGAAAAGTGTGAAATAACAGTGAGCAACTACAGGAAACTCACCACGTCACATCACTGCCCACGCCGACACACTCGTTCTTTTAAGCAGTAAGCTACAGCTGTCGATTTAGGTGCTAAGGTTCTTTAACACACGAACTCGTAATTTGGGTACAATAAACAACTTTTAAATATTATGAAAATAAATTCGTTCACAGTGTTGGTTGCTCATTTGAGTTGTTTGTACTGCATTATGTCCGTTGCAATTAGGTGCTTTTAGTACCTATCTTGATTAATTCACTGACGCCTATTAACACTGAAGCATATACGAGACGTGAAAACAGTCGAACTCACAAAGATGGTTTCTCACGGGTGGCTGAGAGAGTTCATCAGTCAGGCTCTTAGAATGAAGCTTGTGACGTCGTGACGTAAATTGAGTTTCCAAAGCAAACTAAATGAACCAAACAAATCTACCCCAGGATGATTAAGTTAAAGAGCTAGTTGACGACATAAAATTCCCGAACTTTGTTTACAAACACGACGCCACGCGCTCCAACCATATCCGCTCTCCAAGTCTTTTTGTGAGTAATGGATGCAAAAACCCCCACTTACCTGGAGTAAACTTTCCTTGTGGTGCTAAAGCGCGTGTTTTGTGTGATAACAATCATTACACATTACATGTTTCTCTACCTGTAAATGTGAAAAATTCATGTAACAGGTTCACATAAACTACAAGAAGACTGCAGCTAAAATTTTGTCGAAATTATTGACAAACATACTGTAACTACCTAGTATATACAGTAGGGTGCCGTCGATACAGTACTACTTAACCACAGGTACCGGGAAAGATATTAGGATTAGTTCTGAGAATCTGGTCCACCCAGGTTGAGGCGAGTTGCCTTGTCACGTTGCAGACACCAATATCATCTTGGTTTTATGCAATATGCTTCTCTTTAATAATGTGTTCATCCGCGAGTGAACTTCCTGGTGCCTTAGTTTTGGTTGAACCGTCGAGCAGAGTCGTCCAACTTAAGAATGGGTTGACGGTTGCTTGAGGCATATAAACCTAAGGCGGGTGAAAATATGGGGGAGTGATGATTTCAGCCTGCATCATACACCCACCAGGCAGCCACAATTACAGGCGTCCCAGCCTAAACTGTGAAATTATCTACAAAGTTGCACGTATATCGAGCAGTGGTCCTTCCCACTCTGTTATATGGCAGCGAGACATGGGTCACACACAGGAGGCACATCAAGACGCTTGAAAACTTTCACCAACGTAGTCTACGTGCCATCCTCCGAGTTCGCTGGGAAGACAAGAGAACAAATGCCAGTATTATTGCTGATACCAAATGTAGGACCATCGAGGCTACCATTATCCATGAACAACTATGCTGGACTGGCCATGTTACCCTCATGGACGACAGTTGACTGCCAAAGCAGCTACTTTACAGTCATCCAACGAATAGTAAACGTAATGCTGGCGGGCAGCTGAAAGGGTATAAGGATAGTCTTAAGACAAACCTGAACAAATGCCAAATCAACCCCCTCACTTGGGAGTCGATTACTCCACACTGCAACGCTTGGAGGAGCACCACACAAGAAGGTGTCAATACTTTCGAGTTAGCCCGACTGCATAACGAGGCAGACAAGCGCCAACGCCGGAAAGACGCTGCCACCGCCCCTCCCGCACTAGATGTAGCCCTCCACATATGCCACATCTGTGGACGGCCCTGCCGGTGCCGTATCGGCCTCTCGAGTCACCCCAGAGCTCACCAACGAAGGTGACATCCTTAATAACTCATATCACTGTATCATAGCTGAATGATCGTCATGATTCCTCATGACAGCAAAGTAGTGTCGTACAGCATTAAAGACCATCAACAGAGGGTTACATCTAAAACAATTATCAACATTAAACACTGAACATAAAGGCAGCGTTGTTGGAACATGATTTATGTTATTTAACCAATAGTTCATTAAAATTACATTGCATTATACAAGTTTTACATTGAACCTTTGGAAGACGGAGGTGAGGACCGCAGAGTACAAAAGCAAAGGGTGAAAGCACATGTTTCTGGTTGTAACAGTTATTGCCACTAAACCATGACAGAGCGTACACCGCCTCCCCATCTCAAGTGTCTTCCTGTTTAACTGGTTATCGACGTTGTCTCTCATAATACCCTGACTCCTGACAACGTTCACTTGTGATGATACCTCCAGGATTTCCATCGGCTCTTGGGTACCGTTTCTCTCTTAATGGAATAGAACAGACGTACCGCAGCGTCATCATATTGGTAGCGGACTTTACCAACTAAGGCCACATCGTCTCTAGGTGGCGCTAAAACTGTCCCTGGTTCTCTCAGTCAAGGAGTCAAAAGTCAGTCTTTCGACCAGTGCCGTAGCAGTAAGACAGCCAATCAAAGAAAACTGATACAATATGTTTAACACCAACGTAACTAAATAATGTTGTTCGAATATTTGAGGTTACAGAATATACTTTTGACAACTTAAGTTAAACATTACTCTTTAATTGAAACTAAAACATCATTAACTCGTGGGGTTATTTCTAGCATTCAAAGGTGTGTGTACAATGGTGTCTATGGGCCTACATGTTAACATAAACGTGTACAAGTCAGGTGTGTGGAGGTGATACAGGTTTCCCGCCACACCTGCATTATTGTCCACGTTCAAATTCAGGTGTTCAAAGTTACCATGACTCTATAATGTCTGTGTGTGAGAGAGAGAGAGAGAGAGAGAGAGAGAGAGAGAGAGAGAGAGAGAGAGAGAGAGAGAGAGAGAGAGAGAGAGAGAGAGAGAGCACCCAAAACCTGTATATTCCACCGCTTTTAAACCTGTAACCTGACAACATCAACGTTATACCCACCAGCAACAAAAAAAAAAACTTGAGACGATGATATTAAGAAGAAAAAGAGATGCCGAACACGCAGTTATTTACCTGTCAAATTTATAACAGCAAAAACTTCACCTGTCCGTATCACCTGCTCATACACCTCGTCAAATGCTTCCCTCAACAAATATAACCAAGGATCCAATACTCGGTAAAGATAAGATTCACCTTAAATTAGTGAGTGCGGTTCTGGTCACTCACTGTTATTCCTGTTAGTTTAAGGTTCCTCTATATTCTTTGTTCCTCCCCACACACAGAAGTGGCACGAGTAAGGACATAGATGGATGCCTGGTTGACTGAACGGATATAGACAGACAAATCGACAGATAGATAGGGAGGTTCAACACTCAGGAAATACTTGCAACACGAACAAAGAAAGGTGAACGGACTTGACCTCTGAGCCATGTAAGAAACCTCGCTGAAGAACACGGAGCTTTTTGAGGTCTGCCTGTCTGTCTGTATGTCTCCAAGATCAGAAAAAAAGTCTCATCTCTAAACGAGCTGTTGGAGCAGTATGGATGCCTCTGTTGTGTTTTGATGTACTCGAGATTAAATGCAGAACAAAGAAGATTTAAATTTATCAAGTCTGGGAACAAAATCCAAAAAAACTGGTGGTTAAATTTTCAAGAACGAATATTCCTGTAAATAACGGCTCGACTAGTATCGTTCCTTGACCTCAGCGGCGCCTGATAACGGGGGTTCATCTTCAAGGGTCAGTTCAGGGGTTCAAACATTGGACCGAGTCTAATTCTGAGGGCTATGGACACGCTTTAAATGTTCTCTACACAAATTATCTCCAAGAAACAATCTCGTACTACTTTCAATCCTGATACGACCACTTAAAGACGTTTATGGTATTGTATTTTTATCGATATATTCAAAGTTGGTGTGAAGTGCATGTAAACACGGAGTGGCGTCACACGGGAAGGGGTGAGGAAAGGAGAAAGGAATGAAAGAGGAAAGAAAAGAGAATGGATGAAAGAAGAGTGGGGGAAGAGAAGAAAGGGTGAGAGGAGGGGAGGAAAAGAGAAGAATGGACAAGAGGGAAGGTGTGTACAGTCGACAGATATAATAAAAAGTGTATAAACTTTCACACGGGAAAAATAAATCAGTCCGAGAGTCTTGTCAGGTGCAAATTATATATCAATGTATGTCTTAGAAAGGTTATTAACACGCGCATGATAATAGGCTGTCCCAGTATTCTAAATTTAGATTATCTCTATCCTACAACCAGGAGCGAACTCGTAGCAATGGTCTTTAATAAGAAAAATTTAGATTTGGGCGAGAGATAATTATCTAAACACTGATTTGGAAATAGAATAGTGGATGAGTGGAACAAGTTACCAAACATCAATATTAACTCGAATGCGCTGGGTAGCTTGAAACATAGGTTGGATGGATATATGAGCGATAGGGGTTGGGTGTAAACGGGACTGCCTAATATGGGCCAATAGGCCCGCTGCCGTTTCCTCCATTCTTATGTTCGTCGCCGCTTATCAACTAACACTGAAGAAATTATACAAATACCACATCTGGCCATGATGAAATAGGAGTCACAGAAAACATTCACCAATATATATTTAGAAAATAAAATTCCAACCACACACACACACGGAATGACAAAATAACAATTAGTTTATTCTATATCTGTATAAAAAAATAAACATTGTACATGAAGAATACTCTGCGTAGGTGCTACGCTTATATTGACATAATCAATTCAAACAGTGACTGACCACCGGCAACAACCACACAACGAGACCCAACATTCTACTCGGTCCAGTGAAGGTGATTTAAACTACTGTACTTGCATTACGTAAGGGAGTATACGGTTACATCAAGCTAAAGTTATATTAAGTTGGGTTATTTTAGGTTATCCTAAGTTTGGGCCAGGCTATGTTAGAGTTAGGTTAAGATACCTCAACTTGCCGTGTTAGAATATTTTTAACTCGGGTAGATAGATTAGTTTAGGGGAGAAATGTTGTAACCAGATAAAACACTCACCAGCTTTTCGATTCTGAAGACGTCTTTCTTCGTTTCCTTGAAGTCGAGGATGTCGGTGCTGAGGGCCAGGATGGTGTAGGCCACCAGGGCACACGCCACCATCTGTCTTTGTGAGTACCGACCCATGCCTTTCTCGTCACCAGCTGCTAGGGAGGAGGAGAGGGTCTTCTTCCCTCACTGGTTATAAGGTTACCCACGGTCACCTTACAGGCTACCCACAGCGAATGCTAAGGGCACTCCAGGGTGGTGTTCAGGGCAGGTCAGAAGGAAGAATTTAATGTGATCTGGGTGAGGCGAAGCTGGACCATACACCACGGACTAGTCTTCAGGATTCATTTGTGTGAGTGTTCATGGTGTGACAGCGTCCAGTAATGTGACCTGTTCCCGCTGTAGGCCTCACCCACCTATGTTTATAAGGTAACTTTAATAAAATATAAAATCAAAATATAACGTTTTCATATTATGATAATGTACAAAAATATAAGATCATATCTGGAAAGCTTTTTAGTTCACTTGGTTGGGAAGATACTGGATTAAATATCAATGGCGCCTCAATGCGTCATATCATTTTGTAAACGATGTCGAATTATTTTCATCAAATCGAATCGATAAATAAAATACAGCTTAATGAAATAAGTGACAGGGACTCACCTGGACTGAATTGCACGAAAAGTAATGTTCAAGTGAAATAAAATAATACTAACATGGCTTTGGAAACTCCAGTCCAGCCATACACTATATTTTAAACTTTTAAAGTAGCAGACTTTTGTGCCACCGACATTGACTTGCGGATTTCCTGCTACACTTCTCAAAATAAACACGCTGAAGCAAGAAGGATCTCAGAGTACACCATAACACTGTTTACGGGTCAACGACCTGAGGGGTAAGGGGTAGTGAAGGCTTAAAAAAATAATGGTTCCTCCAGTACGATAAACATTGGACCTTCAGCTACACACGTTGAGCCTGGGAGGCCTCCTAAAAACTAGTCAACTTTACATAGCAGCTCCACAGTATTAAAATATGGTGGCGGCACACTGGGCAAGGGCGGATCCTAGGGGACCAGACCCACTCCTTCATTTCATCAGAAAAGTCCAATACTTTTTCTTTAATGCAGTATTGTAATCGAGCATTATTGTATTGTAAAAAGTAATTACTATTGACCTCGAGTATCTCCTAATATCAAGTGCACATGGCGTCAAAATGTCCATGATATTGGTCAGGTTTCCAAAAAATTCGGGGGGGGAAGGGGGCTTCCAGTCTCCCCCACCCCCCCCATATACTGTAGGTGGGCTCGCTTTGCTCGCAATGTTCCCTCACTCCCAAAAAATTTTGGACCTCCCTTTTGATATTCCTGGATCCGCCCCTACTGGGCACTTTCTTCTATACATGTTGCCCGTGTTGCTGGCCGCTGGCCTACCGGCCCAGCAAGCAGCAGGATTTTGGCTGTTGCGAGAAATGGACAACGGTTTGGCGGGGAAGTTTGCTGGACGAGCTCTGTGCTCAAATGAGCTTCAGTAAAAATTTAAATAAACCATGAAACAATAATAATTTAAAATGTAAAACATAAATCGGTGACACATTTCCATTTATTCGTCACTTTAAAACTTGTTTAGTATTATTAAGTCATTATTCGGGGTCTTCTTTGACCAGCCAGACGCGGCTTGCTTCAGCAATTGAAGAACTATAGCACAATCCTGCAGTTTTAAAGTGACGAATAAATAGAAATATGTCATTGTTTATGTGTTATGTTTTAAACTAAAATTTTCATGATTTATTTCAATTTTTACTTGAAATTAGATGAAGCTCATTTGAGCACTAATCAGCCAGCAAAGGTCCCCGCCAAACACCGTCAACAGCCGAAACGCGGAAGGTGTTTGGAGGACTCTCAGGAAGTGCTCAGTGTGCCTCCACCTTAAGGACGCGATACATAAATGTGAAATTCACATGGCGGAATTAGTGTTCTAGGTCGAAGTCCGTTGTCAGGGTTTAGCTTCACAACACATCCAGCCTTAGGCAAAGGTAAGTTTCTTTGAACACGTTTTGCCAAAGCATACTCAGCCGGTCGCTGTTCTTCAAGTTAGAAATTCCAAAATTATATTACTGTTGGCCTTGTTGTCAATGTATGTTCAGAATGACTGTCCATTTGTACACAATATATCAATAATACCATATACTGTACATGTCATTGCATCACATGAGAGCCACCAAAATGTTACAGCCAATTTATACTAAATTCGATAACGTTTATTCTCGGTTATTAACAGTCATATTACAGCTACTTTCAAGAGAACTGTAAACACACCGTATCACACCACCACAACACTGCAGGATCGTCTGGCCCACACTAAACGCCGGGCGTCCGTGGACCACCACGTTAGTCACACCAGTTGCCGGACAAACATTTATCACAACCAAAATTGTTTATTCGACGCAACGCCTTAATCAAAATCATGCGATAAATAACTCCCAAAATGTTAATTATCACCAATTTATTGCCATCAGTATTTTTTATGAGGCGATAATCCTTTAAATTTCATAGAATGGCCAAGTGTTGCCATCAGCCCTGACGTTACTTGGCCGACCCCTTCAATCAGGGCTGCCAATATCATCCACACCACACCACTGCTTTTCTTAATGTCCCATAAAACTGTCTTTTCGTTTAGGGATTTTCAGATTATTTAAAAAAATTTAGAAGTTAATTAATATATTCCTTGAAAAAAAAACGGAATCACTTATCTGTATTTAGATTCTTAAATATAAATTTCACGAAGGTGGTGGATATGATCACTCAAACCTACCTTATGACGTGACACACACACACACACACAACGTGATTTAGTTTATATGATTTATTGGGTAAAAATCATACATACATACAGTACAGTGATGAGTGTAAGGTTAGGTGTTTAATAATGACAGCATTAGGTTAAGTTAGGGTTATGTTATGTTAGATTATGATTGTTGGGTTACATATGGTAAGTGTTAAATGATGATAGTATTGGACTGTTATTCGTGTTCGAAAAGATACTAAGACTTAATTAAATGTGGACACTAATATATATAAAATTACACGATTAGATAAAGCTAAATTAGGTTAGGTTAACATAATACATTACTGACTAAGATTCGGTCAAGTTAGAATGTGCATATTGGAGAGTTAAATTAGGATGAATTGGGAGAGTATGGTTAATTCTTTTTGAGGAGCCAATTAGTGTCAGTTTGGTTTAAAGAGTTTTATTATTAATTTATGCTGGATTTGGATTGAGTTCTATAAGATTCTGTTACAGAATAAAATGATTGAATTTGATTGGAAAACATTAACACCGAAAATGCTCTCAGTGTCGAATTGGTCAGGATAACATAATTTAAGTTTAGAAGTGTTAAATTAGATTAAGATGCCATTTATGCTATTGCTATAATTAAATAAGGTTGGAAGAATAAATCATTGTAATCATTAAAATTAGTACATTCAATTTATGGATTGAGGTTGAGTTAAGATGGAATTTATTGATAAAATTTTAGATTTGGAAATACTTAAATCGAAAACATTTAAATTCCATACTGTGTAGAACAATATAGCCTGGGCCACACACTCGCCTACTCCTAAAAAAAATGGTAGTGCAGTTTTCATGTGCGTGTGAAAAACGTTGAAAAGAAAACGTTTTTTTTCTGGTTTGTGCATATATGTGCGTTTACTGGTTCTTTATGTTCGTGTATGTTAATGGGCTTTGTTTGCTGTGTCGAGTGCCCGTACGTATGCTTTTGTGTGTATTTGAATGTATATTTTAGTGTACGTATATGTGTGTGTGTGTATTTCTCTTGCCTCAAAACAAAATAAAAACACCAGAGAAACCCCTCTTTTAAGAATCCAAGCGGTGACTGGCTCGAGTGTTGCCAGGGAATGGATACATTTTTACAAGGTAGCTTTTTCTGTCATTTGTTTACTTGCCGGCTGGTTTCATGAGGCAGGTGTGGCTACTGTCACGAACACCTCATATTATTGTCACCATATCTGTTTCCTTCAGTTCACATTATCCCAAAAGTATATTTCACCTTAAGCGTAACCACCGTAACATTAACCTAATCGAACCTGAAGATTGTCCCCAGTTTATTTCACCTTGACATTAACCACCCTAACGCTACCTTAACCTCTCCAGATACAGTTAGAGTTCAATCATCAGGTGAAATAAAATGATGACTAATCTTTATAGGTTAATTTTCATTTCCCTCTGGCGTCTGGAAAAATATTGCCACACCATTATTGTCATGCTCCGTGCTTTTCTTACCTGACCTCTCATGTCCTACACATTTGCGCACCCAAGGGGTGGGCCCATGGAGCCCGGGCCCCCCATTAAACCCACGGTTCCTTAACCGTCCGTGGTCAGATGCTGGAATCCTACATGTCACCCCCTGGTCAGGCAAAAGTGAAATTTTTCTGCCTTATGGGTCCCATTTGATCTGAAAATGAAGGAAATAAACCTCAATTTGCTTGTAATTGCCAATTTAAAGCTCCCGCGCGCGCCCAAGAACATCTCAAACTGCCAGAAATAATGTAACCAGACTCAGTGGGCTAGCGGGTGTGTGTCTAAGGTGGAGTGGAGTTCCTCAACCACAACCCACCTGTTACATAACCCTACCTACACTAACCCATCACTGGACCGTTACCTTCCCGCCCGTGTTGCTGACTGGTGTACATGGTTATGGGATAAACTTTCCTGAGTACACTTGAAACTTATAGATGTTATTATTTTTTTTATTCGTAGAAGCTGATGTGATATAATACTGTACATTGATCCTGGGTAGTGTACAAGGTGTTTACCATTAAAGTGTACATTGCAATGATCCCACGTGGTTTTTGGGAGTCATGAATGGCCAATCTCCACAATGCCTGTATTATTTTTCGAGAAATTAATCAATAAAATCAAATTCTATGCCATTATATTAATTGGATTATACGAGCTGTTCGTTATTTACAATTTCTAAAGGATTTATTTTCAAGTTGGCATCTCAGATAAGTAGGACACGTTTACCTGTGTTACCTGGGACACAGAGCGGAGAACCCTACAGTTATAATGTTGGGGGGAGGGGGCACTACCACTATATGGGAGAGGACCACTGTACCACTGTATGGGAGAGGATCACTGTATGGGAGGGGGCACTACCACTATATGGGAGAGGACCACTGTACCACTGTATGGGAGGGGGCACTACCACTATATGGGAGAGGACCACTGTACCACTGTATGGGAGAGGACCACTGTACCACTGTATGGGAGGGGGCACTATCACTATATGGGAGAGGACCACTACCACTATATGGGAGAGGACCACTGTACCACTGTATGGGAGGGGGCACTACCACTATATGGGAGAGGACCACTGTACCACTGTATGGGAGAGGATCACTGTACCACTGTATGGGAGGGGGCACTACCACTATATTGGAGAGGACCACTGTACCACTGTATGGGAGAGGATCACTGTATGGGAGAGGGCACTACCACTATATGGGAGAGGACCACTGTACCACTGTATGGGAGAGGATCACTGTACCACAATATGGGACAGGATCACTGTACCCCACTATATGGGACAGGATTACTGTACCACTATATGGGACAGGATCACTGTACCACTATATGGGACAGGATCACTGTACCACTATATGGGACAGGATCACTGTACCACTGTATGGGACAGGATCACTGTAGCACTATATGAGCCACGATGATAGTACCACTATATGGGAAAGGATCACTGTACCACTATATGGGACAGGATCACTGTACCACTGTATGGGACAGGATCACTGTACCACTGTATGGGACAGGATCACTGTACCACTGTATGGGACAGGATCACTGTACCATTGTATGGGACAGGATCACTGTACCACTGTATGGGACAGGATCACTGTACCACTGTATGGGACAGGATCACTGTACCACTGTATGGGACAGGATCACTGTACCACTATATGAGAGAGGATCTCTGTACCACTATATGGGAGAGGATCACTGTACCACTGTATGGGACAGGATCACTGTACCACTGTATGGGAGGGGGCACTACCACTATATGGGAGAGGACCACTGTACCACTGTATGGGAGGGGGCACTACCACTATATGGGAGAGGACCACTGTACCACTGTATGGGAGAGGATCACTGTACCACTGTATGGGAGAGGACCACTGTACCACTGTATGGGAGGGGGCACTACCACTATATGGGAGAGGACCACTGTACCACTGTATGGGAGAGGATCACTGTACCACTATATGGGAGAGGACCACTGTACCACTGTATGGGAGAGGATCACTGTACCACTGTATGGGAGAGGACCACTGTACCACTGTATGGGATAGGATCACTGCATGGGAGGGGGCACTACCACTATATGGGAGAGGACCACTGTACCACTGTATGGGAGAGGATCACTGTATGGGAGGGGGCACTACCACTATATGGGAGAGGACCACTGTATGGGAGAGGATCACTGTATGGGAGGGGGCACTACCACTATATGGGAGAGGACCACTGTACCACTGTATGGGAGAGGATCACTGAATGGGAGGGGGCACTACCAATATATGGGAGAGGACCACTGTACCACTGTATGGGAGAGGATCACTGTACCACTGTATGGGAGGGGGCACTACCACTATATGGGAGAGGACCACTACCACTATATGGGAGAGGACCACTGTACCACTGTATGGGAGGGGGCACTACCACTATATGGGAGAGGACCACTGTACCACTGTATGGGAGAGGATCACTGTACCACTGTATGGGAGGGGGCACTACCACTATATTGGAGAGGACCACTGTACCACTGTATGGGAGAGGATCACTGTATGGGAGGGGGCACTACCACTATATGGGAGAGGACCACTGTACCACTGTATGGGAGAGGATCACTGTACCACTATATGGGACAGGATCACTGTACCCCACTATATGGGACAGGATTACTGTACCACTATATGGGACAGGATCACTGTACCACTATATGGGACAGGATCACTGTACCACTATATGGGACAGGATCACTGTACCACTGTATGGGACAGGATCACTGTAGCACTATATGAGCCACGATGATAGTACCACTATATGGGAAAGGATCACTGTACCACTATATGGGACAGGATCACTGTACCACTGTATGGGACAGGATCACTGTACCACTGTATGGGACAGGATCACTGTACCACTGTATGGGACAGGATCACTGTACCATTGTATGGGACAGGATCACTGTACCACTGTATGGGACAGGATCACTGTACCACTGTATGGGACAGGATCACTGTACCACTGTATGGGACAGGATCACTGTACCACTATATGAGAGAGGATCTCTGTACCACTATATGGGAGAGGATCACTGTACCACTGTATGGGACAGGATCACTGTACCACTGTATGGGACAGGATCACTGTACCACTGTATGGGACAGGATCACTGTACCACTGTATGGGACAGGATCACTGTACCACTGTATGGGACAGGATCACTGTATGGGACAGGATCACTGTACCACTGTATGGGACAGGATCACTGTACCACTGTATGGTACAGGATCACTGTACCACTGTATGGTACAGGATCACTGAAGCACTGTATGGGACAGGATCACTGTAGCACTATATGAGCCACGATGACAGTACCACTGTATGGGACAGGATCACTGTACCACTATATTGGACAAGATCACTGTAGCACTATATGAGCCACGATGATAGTTCCACTATATGGGAAAGGATCACTGTACCACTGTATGGGACAGGATCACTGTACCACTGTATGGGACAGGATCACTGTACCACTGTATGGGACAGGATCACTGTACCACTATATGGGACAGGATCACTGTACCACTATATGGGACAGGATCACTGTACCACTATATGGGACAGGATCACTGTACCACTATATGGGACAGGATCACTGTACCACTATATGGGACAGGACCACTGTACCACTATATGGGACAGGATCACTGTACCACTATATGGGACAGGATCACTGTACCACTATATGGGACAGGATCACTGTACCACTATATTCGGACAGGATCACTGTACCACTATATGGGACAGGATCACTGTACCACTATATGGGACAGGACCACTGTACCACTATATGGGACAGGATCACTGTACCACTATATGGGACAGGATCACTGTACCACTATATGGGACAGGATCACTGTACCACTATATTCGGACAGGATCACTGTACCACTATATGGGACAGGATCACTGTACCACTATATGGGACAGGATCACTGTACCACTATATGGGACAGGATCACTGTACCACTATGGGACAGGATCACTGTACCACTATATGGGACAGGATCACTATACCAAATATATGGTACATGATCACCACTCAGTAAAACTTATAGAGGTTCACAATAGAGTTGGAAAAGTATTCCCTACCGTTCTTACACCATCTATCAAGAGGTATTTGTTACAATGGCCACCATCTCTCTCAAATCATTACAGTGACGTCAAGTCAGTTTGGAACAAAGCTGCTGTGCTACTCTCTCAACACTATCTTGGGTTCCTCTCACACAAATTGCAATCAACTACGCAACAAAATCAAGAGAATACCACCTTGAACAGAATGCAACATTACTGTTCCATTCCAACCATTATGACATTCATCAATAATTCGTAGATGTTTTGTATATTCACTCCACTTTTTCCTGTTTGTACTGAATTTGTACTAGAAGCATCATTCAACCACACCTCTACATTTTTCTGTGCTAGTGTATGTCTGTTCTGTATAAGCTACGATAACTAATTATCAGGTGAAATACGCTGGGGTGGATAGAATGTGAAAAGGACCTCGGTGCGTACAGTATTTTGACAATGAAGTGAAGTTCTTGGGCCATGAGACTGGTGCCTACACTATGATACCTCAATTACTAAAGGATTAGAATGCCAGCAACTGCCTAGCTTATGTTATAGATGGGCAAGGGGTGATCTAATTGAAATTTATAAACATTGATCTCAGAGAGCACTTTTCAGTTGAGTGTCCATACCTGGAGCTGGCAGATGC
The DNA here is from genome assembly GCA_958450375.1 of Homarus gammarus. Lineage (NCBI taxonomy): Eukaryota > Metazoa > Arthropoda > Malacostraca > Decapoda > Nephropidae > Homarus > Homarus gammarus. The sequence continues at coordinate 2,521,854 of CAUDMG010000100.1, read as the reverse complement.
TCACCCACAAGGGGTCACAGCTCAAGGTTGAAGAAGCCACAAGTCCAGAAAATTGCGAGGGCAAACTTTCAGAGTGAAAATTGTGAGCTCTTGGAACAATCTGCCAGTGTTTTGTGACGGCACAGAGTGTGGGCTCTTTCTAGACCAGACTTGACCAAAACTGGCACAGTTTCAGACACATTCAGTAGCAAGTGCATACCCAATACATGACAACAGTGCGTAACAGAAACATGACTGACCACCCAGGCGGCTAACAGGCCGCAAAGAGGATAAAAGTAAAATGTTAACCTGAGACTGTGACCTCCAGTGGGGCGGGGTATCTGCTTGTTGCACGATGATGTCATTGTGCAACAGCAACATAGTAAGTACTGTACTGAGAAAAAAAGTGTTCTCCAAAAGCATCAAAACTCATTATTGTTCAGGCTAATCTTTGTAAAATATTACTGTACAGTACCTTAATAATTTCAAAATTATTATTGAATCACGCTCTGTGCCCCATACCTTTTTCATTCAGTATAACCATCAAATGAGAGACTTAGGGTAAATATGTTCAGTATTTTAAAAGATAATATTTAATCTCAAACAAAACTATGGGTACATCTTGCAATATACAGATGTATATTCAGTAAAAGCATTATACAAGTTTACAATTACAGTTGTTTGTTTATATGGAGTGATGAATACTTCAAGAGGATGAAATAGACAGGATTGTGTCTGATTACATTTTAGAAATATAAGCTGGAATGGTAAAACAACTTGGACTTCAAACTTGGGTGCCTCCGGGTGTGCTAAGTATTGTTTTCTTCAGCATCACAAGTTCAGACACGTACTCATCTAATTCTTTTTAAAAATAATACAAATAAACAACAATAATGTTAGGTATAAAAATCTGTAGGAAACTATTTTATTTACATTAACTGTGCATGGAATTCTTTTCTACATACACAGCCACCATAAGTGAGGCTCAACATTCTTAAAACACAGTGACTATGTACGTAATCAGTAATACTGTTTTACCTCAATACAATACAATAAGTACAGTACTATACTGTATATATACTGTACTAACATTGGACCCATGTAGAACAAACTCACCGGGAATAATAGAATGATGAAACAAGCCACTTGCTCCCTTCCCCTGACAATTACATAAATTAACAATAAAAAAAAATTATACACAAGACATTGCTAATCCACTGAAAATTTTTACTGACTGTTACTCTGAAGTTCCATTGCACTTTCAGGTGATTGATTTCAAATGAACTGGCCACCAAGAACTACAGATTGAGTGGTTTACTCTGATTCTTTGTGGCTTGATGAGAGGCACACACCCTGATTCACAGATGGCCTTGGCAACTGAGAAATTGGTTGGATGGTCATAGTTTTAAACTGATCTTCAGCTCTTTGGAACAAAAAGTGTCATGTCCCCCTTATTTGAGGCAGATGGTACAGGGAAAAGTTAAGGGTGGTTGCTAATACTGTAATGAAGCCATTAAGCACAGAAAACTGATTTTGCTAAACCAGTACTTACTTTATCCCTTTTGCCACTGATCAGCTTGTTAGCCACTTGGGCTTCACATATCAAGCAATAATTATAGGTAATATATAGGGTATAACAACTGAATGGGGACAATGTTCACCTTCTGTCCTGAAGTTGGTGGGTTGTGTCTGCTTCCATTTAAGCTGTGCATTGATACCTAATTTTACAACTGCAAAAGTGAAGTCAGTCAAGTGCAGTGCAAGACACACTGCCTCCTTGTGTACTGAAGACTTAATATTCGGTATGTTACACCCACACTGCCTCCAATGGGTCATGTCCTATGGGATCCATATTTACATTAATAATGACAAAAGTATTCTGTTACTAAAACAAATCTCAACCTAATAAATAGCGATTGTATAAGTTTATGGAAATCCACTATGACCATCCAGTAAAGTCAAGATGAATATTGTACAGTTCTCATCTAGCACATTAGGACTTCATCTTGTATTATAAATTTTTTGGGGTTATGCTTCATCAAAATCTTTCCACAGTAAAGGACAGTATATGTCATGACATACACTCAACCATCATTACACTGTACTGTGTATAAAATATCCACCATTAAGAAAATATTTAGCTGTAGTACTGTAGTGTGTATGCAAATGTTTATTTATTAAGTCATACCTTTTAAAAATAAAGGAACAATATATTTTGACTAACAATTGCCTGGTTCTGACATGTTTACTTATATTCATTCTCCTCAGAAACCCATCATAATTTTGCAGTCCATTTATTAAACTACCTTCATGATTTTCACACTAAGTAATGTTATAAAAATGTAAGTTTTCACTATACAGTACACTACAGTATACAGTAAAGTATTATTAAATATTTTCTTGACTTGCATATTTTTCCAGAAATCTTTTGAAAAAGCCATTCTTTTCTAAAAAGCTCATGGCTCCAAATAATCTGTATTCTGAGATGTTGTCACCATTGAGGAAGTCATGGATGCTGACTGCCAGGAACATAAAGCCATACATCCACATGTTCTCCACATTGGCCAGCAACTGTTCAAAGGTTACATCAGGAGTCACTCCACCAGCTGTAACAACCTTAGAGAAAGTTTGCCAGTAACTTTCTAGGAGTTGCTCCAGGTTCTCTGATAGAAGTTTAGGATCACTGCTCATATAAAGCATAGACATGATGTCAATAACTGGATTGTCAATGCGACAAAACTGCCAATCAATTATGCTGGCTAAACTTTCATCGTCGGAGTATAAGAGTTGGCCGGCCCACATGTCTCCGTGAATGATTGTGTTTATAAGAGGAAATTTCCGAGAGGTGGAGCGGATCTGTTTAGTTAACGGAATAAAGGCCCTGAAGCAGTCGCCCATAGAAGATCCATCGTACTTTTCAGCTAGAGTGTTCAGATTGGGTAAGAAGAATTGATCATAAAATTCAGTGTTAAACTCAGCTGCCAAAGTTGATAGTGAGCTATCTTGGCCGTGCTGGTGTATGTAGGTGACTCCTGCAGCATGAATCACTGCAACAGCCTGGAGTGCAGTCTTGGTTTGTGCAAAGTTGCTGCCATCTTTCACGATCACACACTTATATTTGTCCACGTTCAGATCACTCAAAACAATAGTTATGGCATCCTCTGTGTAACCAGCATAATAAAGTTCAGGAATAGGAAGAACTATCCCATTTTTTTTACATATATCCTGAAAATGTGGACTATTGGCAAACTGGTAAAACTCAACTTCACGTTTTGCTAAACCTCCATTTGATAAAAAACTTCTCAGGTCAGCCTCCTGAGGCAGAAACTTAAATACCAGTTGAGTTTCTACTGCTTCACTGCCTTCAACTGTATATTTTACCTTCACAAAGGCAATTTCACTCAAGAACCCCTCACGCCTATTAGGTAAAGTTGATGCCCAAGAATGAACTTCAACTGTGTTTCCAAACTTCTGTGTGAGCATCGTCTCAAGCCACTGTTGGTCTATCTCCTTATCATTCCTCAGGGGCTGTATGCTTGTGGCCATTTTCTGGAAGTTGATGATCCACAAATTTGTACTCAAAGTTCTGAAAGAAAATTAATACTGAGCTGCATCCTCACATTACAATGGTTTCTTTAATGTACTGAGTCTTTTTTGTAAATGAATTCTAAAATGAATGCAAATGTATGAAAGTAAAATTATAAGAGAATTCTCTAGCTTCATGAGTTGGATATATTGTGAAGGCAGTCCCTGATGTATGAAGATTGTTTTCCTTTGTTTCACTTTTTTTTTTTTTGCAACATCAGGAAATGTTAAGGTGCTCACACAGACATCTCAGGACTTCTCGTTCAGGTCAGTTTATAAAACATTGAAACTAAATACAACATACTGTATTAAGAGAAGTTAATTTAGCTAAAAATAAAATACATGCAGTGTGTTAGATATCACAGCTCACAGAGTTGTTACGTGAAGAAGTACAGTAGCAAGATGCTGACTCAAGATATTTTCACTGGGAAAACTGATGTGTTTAGTATCCCAGAGTTTGATCTGATGTCAATGGAAAGAATTAAATGTTAAACGGAAAAGTTTAGCTTTCCTTCTTCAGATAAAACTATATACAAAATTAAAGAACCAAACAGACTGTGAAGAACTACAGAAAGATCTCTATGAGCTTCAACTTAAGTTCTCGGGTCATTGTGAGAAGAAGGTGAATCAGGCAATGAAACTAGTAGGTCTTATAAGAAGGTCGTTTACATGGTATCTGGATGGTCCGTTGCTCATCACAATCTTCAAGAATAAGGTGCTTCCCCGTCAGGCGAGGTATGGTAGAGACTGTCAATTGACTGAAAATGCCCAAAGGAGGACCACCAGACTGGTGCCTGCTCTGCTGAACCTCGGCTACCCAGAGAGATTAGAACGCCTGCAACTGCCTAGCTTATACAGTACTACAGACGGGCAAGGGGAGACCTAATTGAAATTTATAAATATCTCTGAAGGTACTACTGTGTTGAATGTACAGACCTGCAGCTGGTGGACGCCCGCCCCACAAGGGGTCACAGCTCAAGGTTGAAGAAGCCACAAGTCCAGAAAACAGTAAGGGACAAACTTAATCTAACACTGGAGCAGGTTCCGATATATTCAGGAGCCAGTTCATGCCCAGTACTTGCCAACAGTGTATAACAGACGTGACCAAGTAATAAAGCACGGAGTGGACTTGAGGGTAGACTCACATTTTTAATAAATTTGTTTCTGATTATTTGTGAGAGTATTTTCCCATTATTATTTATTTGTATGTGTTTTGTGTGAGTGTGTGTGTGTGTGTCTACACACACACTCTAATATATACAATACAGTAAGTCCTCGTTTAACATTGTTTCAGTACTATGTCGCAACTCTTTTGATACCAATAATTTATTAAACGCCCCGACGACTCAATTTAACGTGGTTTTTGCGTCGTCACGGACTACTTTTATGGAGCATCACCCTCTCTTGGCTTGGCGCACTACCTCTTACTAGTAGAATGTCACAGCGTCCCCAAGCGATGCCAAGCCAGTCTCTGTTACGCTTACACATCATTCGTGTGTGCTCAAGTGTTTTTGCTTTAAATACTGTACAGGTAGTCGTCGACTTACGACCTAGATTGGTTACGGCCGCCCGGTCGTAAGTTGATCTGGTCGTAAGTCGGCCTATGTTATAATTACCTTACGTATATTATACTGTGTAATGATAATATGATCATCTTTAAGTCATATTTTATCAACATTTTCTTTGTTCATTATTGTTACGGTCGTCAGGTTTAAGTAAATCACTGCATACTACAGTACAATTGGTTTATTATTTACACAACATACAAAAAAAAAAAATACAGGTGCAAAACATATAAAACATTTTAGTTGCAAAACATACAAACACATACAAACATACAAAAAACATCTTATTGGCCGCTGGTACTTGGCTGTGGATCGTCGATGTCGTCAGCTGGGGCAGCCTTTGGGGTAGCCGGAGGAGTTGTTTTTTTCATGAACATGGTGAGCTTTGTCTGAATTGTTCGTTTCTTCTTCTCCTCGTAAATTTCTTGATACGGACGAAACGAATTGCGTGCCATCCGCTCAATCCTTGCAAATCGTTCGATGTTTGGGTCCATTCCTTCAAAATGGGCAAGAAGTTTATTCAGTAGAGATAAACCTTCTGATAATCCCTTAGTGGCAGGTTGAGGAGTAGATGAAGACAGTTTCCTCTTGGTAGACATCTTGGGGGGGTGGTGGTTCAAGAAAAATTTCCAAGACAAAAGAAAGGCACAAGGCAAACAGACACGGAGGGAAGTGTGCTGTACCAGCGAGCGTGTTTGTAACTGAGCGCGGGGATGCGCGCGGCTCCAGCTCCCGGCGGCGCCAGGAGGCTGGGGCCAAAACTGTCGTACCGCCGGTCGTAAAGTCGAACAGACGTAAGTCGCATAGGTCGTAAGTCGACGACTACCTGTACTCTAACCATTCGAATTGGCTTCCAAGTGCCCATCAAGTGCTACTGATGCTAGTGTTGTGAAGAAGCAATGTAAGACCATTAGCCTTGCTATGAAAATGGAGGTTTAAAACCGGGAGGAGAAGCCACCCGCCGGGTCTCAGTGATTTTGCCACCCTCCTCCTCCGCTCCACTACCCACCACACACTCGCTCCACCACTTCGGTCCATCAGTGAGTACAATACAAAAAAATATATATATATATACCTATATATATATATATATACTGTATACTATTTTCTATATAAATGCCATTGAATTTCTGTATGTAATGTATTTCATGGGGCAAAGGGAGTCTCAGGAATGTAACTCCCACATTTTATCTATTACTTATGGGGAAAATTGATCCCCTTAACGTTATTTCGTATAGCGTCGCTTTTTCAGGAACGTAACCTTAACGTGAAGCGAGGACTTACTGTACAGGTAAAATAAATAATTGTTGGTAACGCGCATAGCTCTCGCCAATATGTCAAGGGTTCGAGCCTTGGCCCGGACACACATGAGAAGGGTGTTATCCAGTGTGACCCTCACTCCCAAACACCACAGGTTTCCTCCTGTACTAACACTGGATAAAACTGCCTAAACGGCTAGTAAGTTGATAAGTGCCGAATATGATATAAAAAAACAAAAACCAAACACATAAAGGGAATATACATTTCTTTGTACTGTATACAAATAATGTATTGTGTCCATTGCTCTTGATATTCTGACCAAGAATGAAAGGGACACTGTGTCTCTTAAAAACAGATAGTGTAAATGAGAACATGGAATCTGTTTATCAAAAAAATTAAATAATGACATGAAGTGTAATGATACCTTCTACTGGACTGTATTTATTGTCTACCAAGTAGAGAGCAAACATTTCTATTTTTCTAATACAGTGATCCCTTGGTTAACGAGCGCCTCGGTTAACGAGATTTCGGTTACCTTCCATAAGATTCTTAACTTCGGTTAACGAGCAATCAATCCCTCGATTAACGAGTTTTTTACGAGCCGACTTCAACATGTTTTCGCTTGCATTTGGCGGTCCACCAGCTGTAGTATTAGTCCGCCAATACAGTAATCGGTTTTAGGGCTTAAATTCCTTACTATTTTAGTAAATATCAAGAAGTTTATACTATTCAATAATTTTAAAAGTTTTATATTAAATTTTTTAGTCATTTTAACAATTATAGAACATAACTGAAGGTAAGGAAACTAGTTTCATGCACGCCATCCAGCCTGGCAACACACCAAACAGGGGCCAGTCTCTGTCTTTTCAGTGGAGGTAACATCTTGCTTGAGATTCTCTTCAACTAAACACTTTTTTTCTGTGTTTACAAGCAAATTATTGGTCATTTTGAAATTTATTTTACATATTGACAATATATACTGCAGTGCAGTGTTGATTTAAAGAAAATAATCTTGAATTGCACCAAGAGAACTAAAATTTTATGGGTGAAATGGCGCCATGGGGTGACTTCTCTTCCACCCAATGCCTTCTCTTCTCCCTTCTTCTCCACCCACATTCTAATTCCCATCATCATCATCCAGGAGCCTTCTACATACACACATCAAAGTAAGTGTACTTTTCTACCTTTTTTGTTGAAAATAGGCAATTTACGGTGAGCTGGAACCAATTACCCAAAAACCCTTTGAAACAATGGTTTCGGTTAACGAGCAACCTGCTGGGACAGATTGTGCTCGTTAACCGAGGGACCACTGTAACTGTAAAGCAAACATTTCTCTTTATTTTTATTTGTTTGCAGTACATTCAGAACTTATTTAAATTTTCTCAAATTTACTTTAGGAAATTTATGATACAGTAAACTCAGCTGCCCTACAGTATGATGTGCTTCAAAATAATACAGTACATTATGTATCACATGGCAGTACTGTAGTCTTCTCAGAGTTCGTGACTTCAGTGTTTTTATTTTATTTATCATTGTCACCACTTATCAGCTTACTAGCCATTCGGGCGGTTGGTCCTTAAACATTACTGATACTGTAGTGTACATACAGTACTTTGAGGTAACTGATGTCATTTTAACACAATGGAAGGGTGAAAGAAAACTTACTACCTGTACTATAAAAAACACAAATATGTGTTCTCTCCCTCACAGGTATTTGTCAACTGCTATTCCTTCACCACACTCATGTAAATTGTTAATGTCTAATTTCACTTTTTAAATGGCAATTTTTTTGCTGTTTCTTGATATAGTACTGTATATGGTGTGCTTAGCAAAGAACTGGCAAGTCTTTAAGCACTGTACATGCATATAAGACTCTACATAATGGCTGCTCTGGCAGCAGATTATCACCACCTTCTGTGTTGCATAAAAGAAAACATACAATACAGTACTGTAGAGTGAACCTTTGCTCATTGAGGATTAATTTTTTCTTATGATAGCCTTGCAAAAATCTAAATACAGTATATTGCAGTAATCGACAACTTTGGTCATACAAATCAAATTCCAATAGATCAAAACTGTGATGGCTCAATTTACAATAAACATTGAAGATTGTACTGTACAGGGGGTCCCTGACTTACGAACACCTGCCAATACGAGAGAGGTCCCATAAAGTTAAACTTTAATTATTTTTTTATGGGGACTAGCTCACCCAGGCACATCAGACAACACATTATGCTTTCAATATCTTTCCAGGCAATAGTATTTCCTTGTTTGACAGCTGCCAACTACAAGTACACCACCGATTTTACGGCACCTTTGGTTTCTGAGCCTTGCCGGACCATCTGTTTTGCCGGATTAACAGAGGTCATATATAATAATTAAGCAATACACCTCTGACCCACTAGCTATACACCTCCCGGTATCTTTAAATGAAATACAGGCTGTATAAATGATGCAGATTTATTAATTACTTACAAAGAATGTTGCAGTACTGCCGCTCCCAGAGTGGCAATTTGGAGAGTTTCACAAATATTGAAGATTTAATTACAAAAGTCTGGAAGCGGGGGGCTGTCAGGGTTGCTGTCTGTTTCATCTTGGACTTGTGGTGTTAAATATGTCCAAAATAAGCTGAGAATTACACAAAATCAAGGAGCTACCACCAGTAACTGCAGAGTAAACAAAGTGATCGCAGTTAACACGTGAAGCCATCTGTGGGCAGTCCAGTAAACTAATCTGGAGATCGCAGGAATTTTGTCCGGATTAAAAAAGGTGCCGGACCATCCATTGCCGGAAAATTGGTGGTGTACCTGTACCTACTACCTTTAGCTGACGACTTATTTTTAAATTTCATTTACTGTATTTATTTCATTCTATTTCTTCTTTTCTCTTAAATTAAGTGATTTTAGATGTACAGTCTCTCCTCGACTTACGACGGGGTTCTGTCCCGTCGACCAAGTCATAAGTCGAATTGGTCGTAAGTCGAAAAGGCGAAAATAACTCATAGAAATTCTAAAATGGGTGTCTCTTTTTCTTCTCAGCACCATGAGAACTCTCACTTTTATGCTTGCCAGCCATTTTAAAGGGAATTACAAATTAAAATTTTGTCATCTCACAGCGCGATCACTAACGTCGGGACTCGAAAATACATAATGTGAAAAATATTTTATAAGACCATGGCAGTCGTATGTCCAGGTTGTCGTAAGTCGAAGAGAGACTGTATCTAAGGACTTGGGCTATGATGTAGTGGGATTTTAAACATTGTTCTGTAAGTACAGTTCGCACATAGGGTATGTGTTTCAACTTAAGTACATTTTTTACTTAAGAATGTCTGTAGAAATGGAACTCGAACATAAACTTGAGGACTGCCTGTACTGTACTGTACTTATATTACTGTATATGCAGAAGAAACCTCACAGACTAAGAACTGGATCACACAGAAAAATTTACTTTGTTAACATTGGGTGAGAAGTGCTGGTGTGGCAGAAGCAAATACAGATACTGTGAGTCAATAATGAAACTGATGTAAAATCATGCATCACTAGAGTCACTGCAAATAACTAAACCAGGATCAAAGTTTATTAAAGAAAAAGTTTCAAAAATATCTACAGTCACGTCCAAAGTCCGCTCCCTCCCAAACCGAAGCAGTCTTGACCCAAATGAGATAAAACAGCACAACTGCACCAGATACTGTAGCAGTCAGGGTAGTAAGTCAATTTGGATATTCATTCCCATGGCTCAGTTTCACCACAGGAAGCAAACTTTTGTCCACGACTGTACAATACTATACAGTAATCCTTGCCTCAGAATACAAACAGCCCCCTGGATGAGGTAGCCTCTGCCAGAAAGTGTTCAGGCAGGAGCTCTTATTGGTCATTCATAGAATGATCAATTAGGCATAAACACAACAGTAATAAAAAGTTTAAAAATAGTATGACGATATTATGGGAATATTGATGTAAAAAAATAAAACAATAAATCATTCAGAATATTGTACTGTTCATGAATTTCTTCAAGTACAGAGAAATACCAAACTGTACAGGACAGTACAAGAAATACAGTACTGTACTGTAGCTATAACAGTAAAATACCCACAACAGTACAGTACAATACATTAAAATAAAAGTACAAGTATGATAACTACGACTGTACAATATTGCTATTTAGAAATATGAATAAAAATAATATAAATAATTGAGACTTCATTGAGAACTTACTACAGGTACTGCATGCATAAAACACCAATACTGTACCTGTACTGAACAGTCAGGGACAAAAGTTGGCTCCTCGTGGTGAAACTGAATAACAGGAATGAGTCTCTGAACTGACTTACCCTGACTGTTTCATCTCGTTTGTGGTTGAAATGGCTTTATTTTGGCCGGGAGCAAACTTTTGACCCCGCCTGTACAGTACCTGCATTACTTTAAGTGACCTTTTTACAATTAACAATAAAATTATTACTTCTGTACAAAAAATTATGTTAACTACTTTATACTCGAAACTATACTGTACAGTACAACAAAAATATTAATGATCAAAGGATTTGATATTCACATATGTCAAATTCCAATTTAGCATTAAGTTTAAAAATATCATAGTACTGTACGAGTACAGTATAGTATAGATATAGTGCAATGATGTTCTCACACTAGCAAGCAAATTATCACGCATCTCAATACTGTGTAGTAAAGTACAGTACAGCACAGTATCTGTCAACCGAAAATCTTGTTCATGAAATGATCCATTTTATAGAAGATTTGAGAATTTATAAATATGAAATAGAAAAATATAGAATAATTTTCTTATATTTAGCTGTCCACATATTACATGTGAGTATCGGGTAAATGGAGAAAATTGGACTGGCTGGGTGACTGTGTGGTGGTGTGAGTAATGAACTTACTTGTCTTGACATGAGTGAAGAGTAAGTTATATAGTGACTGTAGAAAAATGATGATAAACAAAGTTCATTGTACACTTAATAACATTAACAACGTTAGAGAACAATGAAGTAAGTTAGTGTGCAGAAACTAATAATATAACCAAACTGACACAAGTACAGTACTAGAGATTATTACAGGTTGACAACCCTTTATATTAAATTCCAAAAACCGAAAAACACTAAAAACCGAAAGTTATTTTGTGGGTCATTTTTTTTCCTTTTCTTTTTAAACAGGGATTAACCCACCCGGGCATAAATCACTGACTCACATCGGGGCCTGGTGGCTGAAAATGTAATAGCAATAATAATTATAATACAGTGACCCTTCGTTTAACGAACACCTCGGTTAACGTAATTTCGATTAACGAACTGCCTTCCATAAGGATCTTCAATTCAGTTAACGAAAAAAAATTTGGTTAACGAAGTTCTTACGAACCGACCTCAACATGTTTTCGCTTACACTGACCGGGCAACCAGCTTTAGTATCAGTCCGCCAATACATTAATCGGTTCTAGGGCTTAAATTCCTTACTATTTTAGAAAATATCAAGAAGTTTATACTATTCAATAATTTTAAAAGTTTAATATTAAATTTTTTAGTCATTTTAACAATTATTGAACATAATTGAAGGTAAAGTGACTAGTTTAATGCGCGGCATCCAGCCTCTTAACACAGCAAACAGGCGTTAGTCTCTCTCTGTTTTCACTGGAGGTAATAACATCTTGCTTGAGACTCTCTTCAACTAAACGCTTTTTTCTGTGTTTCCAAGCAAATTATTGGTCATTTTGAAATATATTTTACATATTGACAATATATAATACAGTGCAGTGTTGATTTAAAGAAAATAATCTTGAATTACACCAGAGAGCTAAAATTTTATGGGTGAAATGGCACCATGGGGTGACTTCTCTTCCACCCCAATGCCTTCTCTTCTTCCTTCTCCTCCACCCCCATTCTAAATCCCATCATCATCATCATCCAGGAGCCTTCTACATACACACCTCAAAGTAAGTGAACTTTTCTACCATTTTTGTTGAATTTAGGAAATTTTCGGTGAGCTGGAACCAATTACCCAAAAACCCATTGAAACAATGGTTTCAGTTAATGAACTTTTCGGTTAACGAACGACCTTCTGGAACGGATTGAGTTCGTTAACAGAGGGGTCACTGTAATAATAATTATTCATAGTTTATGAAATTTTTAATTAAAATACTGTACACCAAAATAAAATAATAATAATAACAATAATAATAATAATAATAGCAATAATAAAATATAATAATACAATTAATAATAATAACAATAATACTATAATAAAATAATAATAACAATAATAAAGAAATGCAAGAACTAAAAAAAAGATCAAAAGTGAGAAATGCGACCTAGACCTATGAATTATTATTACAGTATTATTATTATTATTATTATTATTATTATTATTATTATTATTATTATTATCATTATTATTATTATTATTATTATATCCCCCAGGCCCCGATGTGGGTCAGTGATCTATGCCCGGGTGGGCTAAAGAAATAAAAAATAAATAAATAAAAAAATTTGAAAACTGAAAAATTCCGAAATCCAAAATGCCTCTGGCCCCAAGGATTTCGGATAAGGGATTATCAACCTGTACAAGCTTTCCTTAGGCAAGTGTTTATGATAGTACTGTATCCAGTTTATGAAATTATCTGTACTGTACTGTACTGTATTGTACTGTACTGTATTATACAGTACTGTACTACTATAGAACCTTCTTGGTCCCAAAATTTTCATCAGACAGATACAATACTATAAAGTGTTCACAATACATTCATTGTTCATAAAATATAAAACAAAATATGTGTTGAATTTTCTGTTGACACAGTTCAACATCTACTGTACTGTACAATTTTGTTATTGCCAAAACGTTTCCCTTGTATTGTATATAGAATTTTCTAAAGGCACCATGAAGGTTCTTTTCTGATGGAGCATCAAACTTTCAAGGTTTCATCCTTCCTTGCAGCTTAACTCCTGTATAAGCTTTGTAAACACCCCTCTATCTTCTAAGAATTGAACTGCTGCTTTTAATCTTTTCTCGGTTATATTTCCAGCAGGGAGGAAGGCGTGAATGCTACAACCTAGATTCACAAACCCAGATATCCAGAGTTTCTCTGCATTAGCCATCAGATGGTCAAAGGTAAAGTCAACCTTCATTTTATTATCCTCCAGAGCTCTGGTTAATGTGCACCAGTAATCACTCAATATCTCCTCTAAATGATGTGCTACCATATAAATATCACTGCTCATAAAAAACATGGACATTATATCACAAACTGGATTACCAATGTTGCAAAACTGCCAATCTATAATGATGGCTTTACTTTCATCATCAGAAAATAAAAGTTGACCAGCCCAGAAATCGCCATGTAAAATCGTATTGAACAGAGGATACCTGAGTGGGTAGTCATGAAGAGCTTTAGTTAGAGGCATAAGAGCCCTGAATGTATCAACAGTGGGCGTACCTTCATACATACTTGCTAGAGTTTGAAGATTGGGGATGAAATCCTCATCAAGGCTGTCTACGTCAACTGTCTCAGTGATAGCATCAAGGTGTTTTTTACAAGAACCATGCTTTAAATACACATACCCAAAGGCATGTACAAGAGCAATGGCCTTTACAGCTGCCTTAGTCTGGATAATTGTGCTGCCTTCCTTTACAATTACTGTCTTGTAGTGATCCACACTTACATCCTGCATTACAATGGTCATGCAATCTTCTGCAAAGCTGGCAAAATAACATTCAGGAACTGGCAAGACTATTCCACTCCTTTGACAGATCTCACCGCATTCTGGACTGTTGAGTAACTTATAGAATTCTACTTCACGTTTAACAATGCCCGATTTTAAAACAAATTTCCTACTTTCAAAATCCTGTGGAAGAAATTTGAATACAAGTTTCTTTTCTGTCTCTTTTACACTTTGGTTTGCATAAATAACTTTTACATAAGCAATATCACTTAAAAATCCTTCCCGGCTACTTGGTAATACACAATGCCACGATAGGACTGTAACTGGAGACCCGTGCTTATGCAAGAGCAAGTTCTCCAGCCACTGTTTGTTTAATTGTTTCTCACTGTGTAGTGGCTCCAATAATAACGTGCCGGCCATTCTCCTTGAGATATGTTTTACTGGTGTTATAATGCCTCAATAATGATTCATTCACAGTCTGCAAAAATAAAACCCACCTTTCATAAAAATAAAATTTGAGAATATATTACAGTATATATGCAGTACAAGCACTAAGTAAAACATAAAATCAAAATAAAAACCAAAAGAAATCATATAAAAACTTACACAAAAAATCTTATTGTCAAAAAGTACCAAGGAAAATTTGAATTTATAACCCAAGTGGCATGATGCTGCATTAGGCCAAGCATAATTAATGTTCCAACCTAAGAGCAGGATATTGCAGTCTGTCTGTATGTCAGTCAGTTAGTCTGTATATAAAAATCAGACAAAACAAGCATTGTTTTGTTTATTTTCATTAGTACAGTACTGTAATGTGTTTATCAATTAGTTCTCTAAATGAACTTCCTTTTTTTAAATGCCCCAGTCTTATCTAAGAGGGAGATCACTGCTTACAGTCTCCCATTGCTTATTTTAGAGGAAGCCAGCAGATCTCATAACCCTGCTGACTTGAACATACAGTACAGTATAACCAAGCATGTGCATGTTCCCATATTCTTAACTCCATTTTGATTCAAGGGTCTGTAGTAAATGGGTTAATGCCCTACAGGAAAATCGTCTTCCTCTAAAATTATTTTTCGACTACACCCTCCTTTACAAAGCACAAAAAGCATGTTAAACACAAGGGTCTATGGTTCCCTGTTACTACAATACTGAATGAAAATACACTGTAATTCATAACTCCCCAAAAAATGGAGGGAAAACATACTATTACAGCAGTTCCACATCTTGTGATCCTTCATTCACAAACAAATTCATGGAATTTTTATTCTATTAAGTCAGAATTATTATATTCACACAACACTTGGTATCATTACCATCTCATCTGTAAGAGGAGATGGGGAAATATTATTTATTTTGTGGTTTACTCATTCTACCCATACCCAGTACAGTACAGTACAGTACCGTACAGTAATGTTGTCCTGCTCCCACACCTATGCTGGGATATTAACGTCACTGGTGACGAGTGCATGGGTTAACCATTAAACCTTACAACTGTTTACTGTTATCAGGTACTGTAAATTTTTTCCTAAGAAGAGCCTTACAGGAACTACAGGGTACTCTTTATTACCCTGTATATAAGAAATAAACTACTTCTAGAGCAAATCTATATCATATTTCACCAAAAATAAATTAAAAGTTAGTAAAGAGACAATACAATACAATATTGTTGAATTGTTGTAGTGCCTTACTTATACACTATAGTAATATACTGTACTCAAAAGCCTTATATAGTACAGTAATCATTTTGTGCCTTCCTGTTTACTATGACTCAATGCAATAACTAGCGACAAGACAGCAAAAACTTAGCAAATGCTTCTTTTTCCTCAAAAAATGAGACAATAGCCTGTACTCTCCCAACAGTGATCTTGGAGTTTTCCATCAAGACTGGCAAACTTGCTGACATAAACATAAAACCATACATCCACATGTCTTCTAAATTCCTTACTAAATCTTCAAATGAAATACCACTTGAAACTCCATTTTGCTTCAGAGCTCTCTCAAAATTCTCCCAATAGAATTCTAATGTTTCAATCAAGTGTTCATTATACACAGAGGGATGGCTACTCATGAGCAGTAGTGTTAAGATATCACAAACTGGGTTTCCAACTTTGGCAAATTGCCAGTCAAAAATAGAAGCTAGTTGGTTGTCATCAGAAAACATAACATTGCCAGTCCACAGATCGCCATGTATCAGTGTATCAACAAATGGATATTTATCAGACCAATTAACTAGGTCTGCTGAATGTGGAATAAGCGATTTTAAAGTGTTGGCTGTAGTCGTTCCATCATAAAGTTTTACTTGTAAATCAATACCAGTTTTAACCAGTTCATCCAAAAAACTGGGGTCCCATGAAAAATCTACATAAAGTTTACCGTGACTCTGTATGGCAGCAATACCTGATGCATGAATTATAGCTAAAGGCTTCAGAGTACTTTTTATCTGATTCAAATAATTTCCCTCAGCAGGAGTTGATAACTTGTACCCATCAGTGTTTAGATCATGCATAACAATAGTCAACAAACTTTCCTTTATACCTGCCAAATATACATATGGAACTGGATTAATTAAACCACATTTAAAAAAAAATGCTCTGACATCCTCAGAGCCAGCATATTTGTAAAATGCCACCTCCCTCTTACCCAGATTGCCATTCATCATTATCTCAGCCAACTTCTTATCTTGTGGGTTAAACTTAATTACAAGATCTCTCTCTTCAGTACAACCTTTAGAGGCCGTATAAGATACTTTAACAAAACATATTTCACTGAGGAACCCATTCCTACGATCTGGTGATTTCACTGTCCAGGACTGAACCTTAACAGCACCTTTCTGGCTATGGCTTAACACCTTCTCTAGCCAATCCTGGTTAATCTCCTTTTGTGATAGCAGTGGTGATGGTGAAAATGATTCCTCCATTTTGATTCCTTTATATGGATGTACAAATCTACAGTACAGTACTGTACTTTCTTGTTTACTGGGTGTAGTTCAATGCCTGAAAAAAATTCTATCTCAGATTTTCCTTGTAATGTCAAATAAAGTACTGTACTGTACTGTACTGCACTGCACTGTACGGGCAGGATTATTATAAAATTAAAAGTAAGCAAGAATCAAGTTATTGCAATCAATTTTTGGGTGAATAAGTCTGTCTGTTATTTTACATGGGAAGTTCTACAGCAGCACTAATCATTACTTCAATAATTTTTATTGTTCCTTTAATACTGGGTCAATAAACCAAATCGGTTATAGGAAATCAGGTCAAAGTTCAAATTAATGTGAATGAAGAGAGGGCCTGCACTTACAAAAAGTTTGATAAAATGGTATGACAAAAAAAGTATTTCTTCTTTCCTGCATAGTATGTGGTATATAGTGGAACAGTTAAGAAGCCTTGTAGGAAGTGATATAAATACATAAAAGTACTGTACATTCCATACATTAAATAAATTACAGTATATTTGCGACAAATATCCATTACTTCACTGAAAAAAAGAGTGAAGAGAAAGAGATTTCATTGAGTGAAGTATGGTACAAAATCCTATTCTATGTCTGATGGGGAGATATAAGCAACCTGTGAGATGCATTTTCTTAAAACACCTGCCAGAGCTTACCTTACATACAGTACTATAAAACCTCCTCACACGTTAATGACAGTACAGTATACACTATACAGAGGGACTAGGTAGGATTAAGGTTAGCTGCAACCTGCCAAAGATTGTTGTGACGGCTCCGAGTGTGAGCTCTTTCAAGACAAGGCTCGACCAACATTGGAGCAGGTTGAGATACATTCAGGAGCCAGTGCATGCCTTGTACTTGCCAACAGTGTGTAACAAGAGACGAGCCCGACCATCCAAGTGGCTAATGAGCCGATCAGTGGCAAAGAAGACAAAAGTAAAAAGCAAGGATCACTTCTTACCCAGTCAAATCATGGGAGATGAATCAGTCCTATAAGACACAGAGTTTGACTCAAGGATTTGTGAGTTATAAAATCAGGAGTCAAAATGTCCCAATGTAGATCAGAGACTTTCTACATGACCGCAAGCAGTGTGGTGATTAATGGCACAAAATCATCATGTGCACCTGTCACAAGCGGGGTACCACAGGGCAGTGTATTGGTCCCGCTGCTGTTTGTTTGCTTCATAAATGACATGCCTGACGCTGTACATTCCTTCATACAAATGTTTACAGATGATGCCACGTTACTTCGGAAAATTAAGAACCAAGCGGACTGTGAAGAGCTGTAGTGGGATCTCTGTGAGCTTCAAGAATGGTCAAAGAAATGGCTGCTAAGATTCAATATCAGGAAGTGTAAGAGGCTGCACCTGGGATGTACCAACGGTAAGGAGGCGTATCATATGTCCCAATGGGACAAAGAAACTGCATTAATTGAGACTGAATGTAAAAAGGACCTAGGCGTGTACGTTGACAATGAGATGAAGTTCCTGGGCCATTGCGAGAAGAAGGTAAATCAGGCAACTAAATTATTAGGTCTTATAAGAAGGTCGTTCAGATATCTAGACGGTCTATCCCTTGCAACGATCTTCAAGAGTGAAGTGCTTCCCCATCTGGAGTACTGTCACCCCGTCTGGTCCCCGAGATATGCAAGGGACTGTCAGTTGATTAAAAATATCCAAAGGAGGGCCACCAGACTGGTGCCTGCACTACCGCACCTCAGCTACCCTGAGAGATTAGAGCGCCTGAAACTGCCTATCTTATACAACAGACGAGCAAGGGGAGACCTAATTGAGGTGTATAAGTATGTCAAAGGACACTACTGTACTCAGTCGAGTGCCCTTACCTGGATCTGGCAGATGCTCGCCCCACAAGGGGTCACAACTCAAGGTTGAAGAAGCTGCAAGCCCAGAAACTGTGAGGGGTAGCTTTTTCGGAGTGAGAGTTGTGAATTCTTGGAACAATCTACCAGAGAGTGTTGTGACGGCACCGAGTGTGAGCTCTTTCAAGACCAGACTTGACCAACACTGGAGCGGGGTCAGATACATTTAGGAGCCGGTGCATGCTCAGTACTTGCCAACAGTGAGTAACAGAGACGTGACCTATTGCCTAAGCAGCTAATGAGCCGATCAGTGGAGAAGAGATAAAAGTAAAATAATTACCCAGTCCATGCCACTTAGACGATTTCCAGGGATTCAGCGAGGTAAACAACAAAAATGGTGCCGGGAGGAGAATTGTGAAGCGGGATAGAGTAAATAAAAAGATTGTCAGGTTCTATGCATTGTCATTTCCATTTCTGTGTTTAATATCATGTTATTAGCATTATATAAAAAATAAATACAAAATAATGCATAGAACCTAATAAAACCTGACCTAACAAACCCAACCAAATATTCCCCATTTTGTCACCAATATCAAATCTGTTCGTCACCACAGTCACTGGTATTAGTGACAAATTGTTAGTTATTATTTTACATGAATAGAAATTACACATGTATACAGATGACTTGAGAGTCAAGAAGTATTGTATTATTTTTATATATGAATATTAATTAATGAAGAAACGATTACAACATTGGTAAATACAGAACAAAATAATGAAGGTGGTTTGGCACAGCGCATAAACCGCCGAGCAGTGAGATGATTGCAGGCGTATTAACAATGTTTTTACTTCATATTTTCGTCTTTAATAAATTGTCTTAGTGCTTTTTTTTTTTTTATTTTCTATCCCAAGCAACAGCTATTTTTGTGTATATATTGATGGGAATGAACGCAGTGACGAGACAGGTAAAGCAGTGGTTACGAAACGGGTTAAAAATAGTGTGAACGAAACGGGTTGATGATGATATGGGCAGACCCCATCCAACCTATGGGTATGTTAGGTTCTATTAGGTTCTACAGTATGCAGTGTCATTTCCAGTTTTGTGTTTAATATCATGATATTAGTGTGTACAAAAAATTGCAACCAATTCGGACAATTCCTTCTGGTGGCCACCTACACCTTTACCCTCTTTTCTTATGTGAAAATTTACAGAGCCAACCAGCAGCTAAAGGAATAAAGTACCAATATGCCTACATATAAGGGTAGTTAATTCACTAATTTTAGAATTTACCTTCACGAGATGGAGAAGACAGGTGTTACAGACAATGGAGAGGTATATGTTATTGATTTACATACAGGCTAATCCATTGACCTTGGTTGGATATTAAACTGACAGTAACTGACAGCAGCTATCCTGAAATCCAAAAACTCACAACATAAACAAGAAAAACCTTTAAGCTGAAATTGATGTCTATTTATTGAATTATTTCATGCTAACTAATATACAGTCTCCTTATTTTCAAACTGAGAAGATGAAACCTCATATTACTAAAAAAAATGCGTTCAGAAAATCCTTTAAAATTAAGTTTTTATATCATGAACATGTTTTCGTATTTTAGAAGTACCACTGGCATTGTGTTTAACATATATTTAGAGGGATGGGGTAAGGGTAGGTCAGGTTTGGTTACATTAGGTCAAGTTTGGTTACATTAGGTCAAGTTTGGTTACATTAGGTCAGGTTTGGTTACATTAGGTCAGGTTTGGTTACATTAGGTCAGGTTTGGTTACATTAGGTCAGGTTTGGTTACATTAGGTCAGGTTTGGTTACATTAGGTCAGGTTTAGTTACGTTAGGTCAGGTTTAGTTACGTTAGGTCAGGTTTGGTTACATTAGGTCAAGTTTGGTTACGTTAGGTCAGGTTTGGTTACGTTAGGTTGGTTAATCTTTAGGTGAAATAAGCTTGAGTGGAGATTTTTTTAGGTGATGTGACAGGTGGTGACGAGGACAAAGTAAATTAAGTAAAGCAAAATAAATGAAGTAAAATAGGTAAAATAACACAAAAGCTTCAGTATCGATAAAATAACACAAAAGCTTCAGTATCAAAAGTCGGATTCCTATAATATTGAGAATCCGGATTATGAGACAGTGTTAGGTTAAGTCTGTCTTCAGTAAACACAACAAACCTGTGAGTTGAGGCGGGGAGAACAGGACCCCGAGTTATTATATACTTTTATCCTCTAAATAAATAAAATACAAGTTCATAGACATTAAGAGCTGTTGAAATAAGAACATGAAATTATAATTAAAAAGTTAAATCCTTTCCCGAGTGAATGAATTAAATTCGTTTTTTTATAGATTTTGTCAGTATGTTAACTTATTGAACACCTATGGCAGAAGAAGAAAAACATAATGTCCTCCAAACTACTGAAGAAGAAACTGATCATCCCCGAGACAATGAACATAATGATACGGCAGAAGAACAATGTAAAATCTTCCACACTGCTGAAGAAGTAAATGAGTGTCTTAAGGAATTTCAAGATAAAACACTTACCAAGTTCATCCTTGATGTCTGTTCACCAAAGTTTGGAGATGGAAGTAAGAGTATTATTTCACTTATTGCCATTAAACGATTCTCGGGAATTTAATAGTTGCAATCGGTAATTTTGACAGTTCTAAGACACCTTTCTTCAATGGCAGTTATGGTGCTAATTATGTCACCAGGGGTCAAAACACGTATCAATTATGTAAAAGGGATATATTTAAATTTTATAAAGTATGTTCAAACGTGGCGGTACACACCCAGAACATGAACGATTGAGGAGCCCCATAGTTTGATTAGGCTAGATTCTACACTTTTTCGATTTTTTTAGGTGTTTTGAACACTTTTCACCTTGATTTTTATCGCAAATCTCTAGATTCTGATATTGGAGAGGGGCCTATCTCAGAAATTCTTGATTTGTGCCAGAAATGAAGGTCATATTCATTCATAACACCAAAAACCATCAGAATAACAGTTTCATGTTCGATTTTGTTTAGTGGCAACAAATGAAAATCTACAAAAGTAATTCCTTTCAGGAAATAACAGGTATTTTACTTAAAATGATAAGGAAATAGTAGTACATTATTGGGTAATATTTAAGAACAAGGGTCTGGGTTAACCAGCCACCTAGTGAAAATCTATATTAGAAAACATATCTTACCATAACTTTACCTTACTCTTTCATGGGTTAGAGTCATCTTGTACCCAAGATAAATCGCACTCAAAAAAGTTAACTCGTACCCACGCCAACTCGTACTTAAGATAACTCGCACCCAATTCACGCTTTGATTTTTTTGAGATGGAAGCACCGACAGGCTTGTTAGCCACTTGGATGGTTGGTCACATCTCTGTTGTACATAGTTGGCAAGTACTGGGCATGTACTGGAGTGTATAATTATTTGGTTTAGCACATGTCCTGGACATTATGCTGAAAAATAGGTTATTCTTGTATAAAATTTAATTGAGTCGACTTTCTTTTATGGTATTTCTTGTGCAAATGAACAGTTATGAAGATATGTTCCCTCCATCCAACAATTTTGAAGTCCACAAAAGTGGGCAGGGCTTTGAATTAGAGGGGAATTTTGGGGTGAAAGAAGGCATGGGGCATTACCCAACCTTAAAAAGTTAAGCTAACCTAACCCAACTCATTTAATGCCATGTTTCTAGCGAAAGGGCAAAGACCTCTGGATCCCCCCCCCCCCCTCTCCCCCCTGCTCTCATGGTTGGTGAGGGTTACAGCATAGTAGACACACGCTTTTGTCGGCAGATGTTAATTTTAATCGACTCAAATATTGCTTATATGATTATATTTCTGCTATTAGCAATTTGCACAAGAAAGACCATAGAAGAAAATTTATTCTGAATTAAATGATATATAAGAACCTATTTTCATCCTGAAGTCCAGGTCATGTGCTCAACCGAATATTAACCTGTACTGGCTCCAGAATGTATCTGTACCTGCACCAGTGTTGATCAAGTCTGGTCTTGAACGATCTCACACTCCGTGCCATCACAACACACACTGGCAAAGTGTTTGAAGAGTTCACGTCTCTCACTCCGAAAAGGTTTGTCCTGACAATTTTATGAACTTGTGGCATATTTAACCTTAAGCTGTGACCCCTAGTGAAGCGGGCATCTGCCAGTTCCAGGGTATGAACACTAGACTGAGTAGTGCCCTCCGAGATGTTTATAAACTTTTATTGTCACCCCTGGCCCTTACCTGCAGATAGTATAAGCTAGGCAGCTGCAGGCCTTCTAATATCTCTGGGTAACTGAGGTGCCATAGTTTAGACACCAGTCTGGTGGCCCTCCTCCAGATAGTTTCTAGTCGAAGTGGAGGAATAACACTTTTCGTATTCAGGTTCTTTCTCTACCTTTTCCTGTAAATAGAGACACTGTACTTCTGTCCCTCGTCAGCTTTACAGTACAATGCCACCATGTTTGCACGCGATTGTTGACAAATGCTACACAGCGTCCAGCTGACAGGCCCTGAACACTAAGCAACAGAACACTTCCCAGTCAGTGAATGACCGATTGACCTTTCTTCCTTTCCATACAAATCTATCTAACCAAACATCACCTATTTAATCTAGTCTAAAATAGTAACAATAATAATAATATGTGGTGATACAGTGTAAACCTCGATTTAACAGCATCGATGGGACCTGGACTGGACCTGTAAAATGCTGTAATGTATACACAGACATAATATTCTAGCATTTATATACAGTACAGTAGGAGTCCAAAAATCCGGACTGCTTGGTGATTGGGTCAGTCCGGATTTTCGGATTTTCCGGATTCTCAGGCAGCACTTTTAAAATTCAAATTTAAGGAGGAATAAAGAAGAGATGAACAGGTACATTTTGATAGTTTATTCGTTAGCAAATATAGCATGCTTCATTTATCAAAACGAGCAGTTTTAAAGAAAAAGCTGTGAATTCTAGAATTTTATTCTTTGTCTTCTTTATATCATTAATTGTAGACTTTCCAATGTCGTATGTTTCCATTAGAACAGTATTGCTCACACCACGTTCTAGTTTCTTAATTATTTCAAGTTTGTCACTCAATTTCAACGTGTTCTTCTTTCTCTTCTCACAACAAAGTTTATCTACTTTAGGAGCCATTATTATGGGCTTGTACAGTACAGCACTCTGTAAATGGAAAGAGTAGGACTCAAAATTGCATACGTTGTCACAGTTTGATTGCTCGTTTTAAAATGGCAACTGCGTGGTCGCTGTGCACCTGTGGCGCTCACGCATGCGCACATACGCACAAAAGCCAACTAAAAAAAAAATTATTTTTCGAAAAGTCCAGATTTCTGGCATCCGGATTTTTGGACTTTTACTGTACTTATATATTTATTTATTCACAATGATTACAGTATACAGTACACTACAGTATATGAAATTATTTCAGATTGGAAGCCTGATATTGGGGAGAAGAGTCGTTTGTACTGGAGACATGAACAGGCAAAGGTCCCATTTGATGGTGTTCCATTCATGTTTGGAGGTGTCAAGTCTTGGCGGTGCCATCAAGGACCAGACTTTGGCAAGAGAAGGAAAGCAAAATACAGAGAACAGCGGGACAGAATAGAGGTAGCTACTGTAGTTAACTGTCAAATTGTATCTGTAGTTTCTGTGATAAAAATTAATTTACCTAGTAGGTTTTAGCTCACTTGGCCAAACTCTAAGATTCAGCTTGTGTAGTGACCTAAATCTGAAGTCTGTTGTTTATCTGCCGACGACTTTATACTATAGCTGTGAGTCCTGAAGTGTGTTTTGTAAATGAAAATAGAAGAATTCTGTCATTTCTAAAATATTTTTCCATAAAATGATTTTATTAAGCAGGCATCATAACAATTTACAAAAATCATATTCTTTATGATATTCCTGTAAATTTGTTGTCAAAAGTTCATTCATTCCTCATGCTGTGACTGCTTTGGTGTTCCCCTTCCACATGAAGGCCATAAGATATCTATAATGAAATATACTGTACAGTACTTGAAAAATGTGTAATGTAAGTGTACAGTATATCAAAGTAGCCCTTTACATTAACCTATTGTGATTCTAGTGTCATTTTATCTTGTTTTGCTTATGTCTTTCATATCTTATCAAAACCAAGGTATAAGTATTGTGGTTATTTAAAAAATGCCATTCAGAATTTGTCGGTATGCTAATGAGGTTTTATTTTCAGCGAGAACGCCACGTACAGATCAAACGCAGGACACCACCAGTGTCAAAGAAGATTGGTTGCACTGCCATGTTGTATGCCCACAAGTTGGTCAAGTTCCCTGGATACAAGGTGAACTCCCTATACATATATACTGTACAGTATCTTGAATCCTTCCCAGTCCATTGAACCGGTCACCAGACAGAATGATCAGAGACACAACAGCCACAGATTTAAGATAAAGAGATCTAAGTTAAACAGAATGGCCCACAGCAAAAGGCAAATTGGTTAAAGATTTTTCAACAGTATTTAGTAAGTATTTATGCTATACAATACAGTACTGTAACTGAATTGGTATTTTACACACATCCTATGGAACTTTTAACCCTTTGTGTATGGGTTCCCCTCTGAGTTGAATAAAATCATTTAGGGTGAGTGAAATAAAATTTTAAAGGTGGCTTCCCTGCAGTGAAGGAGTTAAATATAGTTTTATTCGATGAATTGTGAAGTAAAAAGTGGTCTCTTAGGTATTACTGTACCAGTACAGTACATTGAAGATGCTCTACAGTATAAGGTACTGTATGTTAATAATTATGCTATAGCGTAGAGTAGTGTACAATAAAAAGTACTATTTTACATGAGTTAAGAGGTCTAACTATTGCATCTTCGCTAGGATTAAACTTGACAATCACATTTCACCACACTGAGGTTTTGTATTCACCCGGTAAGGTAAACCATTGGTCTCAAATCATATTGGCTTCACATTGTAGGACATTACAGTACTGTATATTGATTTCAGAAGAGCTAATATATAAAAGGCCATTGCTTAATGTGCACTATGTAGCAGTGTATGATCCCGCCATTACTGTTAGGTTGATCCTGAATAAAATTTGGTTATTTGAACTTATTATAGTGACTCCTATTACAGGTGTCAACAGATAGTGAGCCTTCTAAACGAAGCAGAGATAAGATGAAAAAAGCCCTTCTGCAAGAGGCTCTTACTGAACCTGGAGTTCAGATGGAGATTTTGTACCAAGTTAGACTTCCCTCGCTGGCTGCCCACAACCATCCTGTGCCTAATGATGTAAGTCACTGTATGTATAAGATAGTTTTATAGTAAACATAATTTTGCTTGAGATGGCTTGGTTGGTTTTCATATACTAGATTAGGTGAAGTGTTACAGAAAGTAACAATATTCAGTGGAAGTCTGTAAGTGTCTTAGCAGTAAGTACGTACAGTATACGTATACAAATATCAGCAGAATGCAGTACAGTGTAATGAAAGGATTATAGGTCAGTGTTAGTTGTGTTTAATATATGTGTTTTATTATTTACTTATTATTCTAGATTACCAGAAAACGTCGAAGAATTCAAAAAGTCAAATTCACTGCCAAGACAGAAGTAGCTGAACTTGTCCCTTCCCAGGAGGCAGAATTAACTGACACAGATTTCCTCCATACATTTAGGGTCACAAAAAGTGTTTATGAGGTAAGTATTTTGTCCTTTAAATTGCTGGTGGACGTAAGACTCAGAAGTGGAATTATTTTAAGATCTTGTGTTTCACTAAAGATATCTTACATTAACCCCATCAGTATTATGATATAACCCCTTAAGTCAACATGCTCAAGGATTTAAATCATCATATACAGAAGGTCATCTCATGCTCAAGGGGTTAACTCATTATAATCAAGGAGTTAAGTCATCTTACTCAAAGGGTTAACTCATCATACTTAACGGATTAACACATTTGGTGTTATTGTATTACTCATAGTTGGTTAGATGAAGGATTCACATCTAACAGACACCTCGATATAACTGACTTTGCTCTCCTCTAGTCTATTAAATAGAGTTTCCACCATACAGTACACTATCATATAAGCTTCAGGTTAAAAATAAAAACTGTAGATGTTAGGGTTGTGATGGTCGTTGGTGTGAATATAACTTTGCCCTCCTTTTTGCCCCCACTACAGTAGTGTCAAAATATACAGGAGGAAATTGTGCTTTAGGTAATGGTTGATAGATGAATCAACAGGAAAGAATTATAGAAATGTGATTTTTTTATTATTTTTTATTCTAAGTTCCTAGTGGGAGAATGGCAGCATGAGGTGGCAGAAAGACTGATGAAGGAAGGAGTACCAGTGGCCGAGTTGGACCAGTACAAACAGCATGTGTTAGCGGCTTTGTATTATTTTGGCTCAACTGAAAAATTGGCCCCAGCATCAGAAAGGTAAGTTGGGTTATGCTAAGAGTTCAACTGAGAGTGACTACACTCCTCGCCATTGCATTATGCAATAGATGGCCGACTGGAAGTGATCTTTGCTGAAGTGTCTCACACCCCTCCACGCCAGCCATCTGGGGCTGAGGCAGGCATTGTACATCTGGCAGCGAAGGGAGACTCGAGGACAGGTCAGCCAGCAATCAAAACGTTCACCAGTTCCCCGCTTAAATTTTGTGAACGGAGATTTATGAGTTTTACTCCCCCCCCACCTCTCCCTGAAATTGCCCCTATTTATTGCCACAACGCCCATTGTTTCTTTGCTTTTTTTACCACAATGGGCATGAGGAAAGATTTAACAAAAGAGCAGATAGTGTCAATTATTAGTCTGCATAAGGGCAAAAAGCCTGTAAAGGAAATATCAAGAATTGTTGGTGTGAGTGAACGATCTGTTCAGATTTGGATTTAACGATTTCGAGATGACGGCGGGTTGGCAATACCAGTCCACAACAGACGGCCAGGGAAGCCTCGAAAAACTTCCCAATGCACGTTAACTGTTCTTAAGAGACAACTTGATGCTAATCCACGTCTGTCAGCACGGGAATTGAAAGAAAAAACCTGTACTTCTAGGTGATGCTTCTGTAAGGACTGTTCACCGCCGCATCCATGACGACCTGCAGTTTTGCAGCCACCGCACACGCAAGAAGTCACTCCTCACCCTTGTCCAGAGGCAGCATAGGGTCTCTTTTACCAAGGCTAACGCTCAGTGGGATACGACCAAGTGGCAGCACGTGATGTGGAGTGACGAGGCAACGTTTTCTTCTACTGGAAGTCATACTTTTAATGTGTACAGGCACCCCGGGAGTGATTTGCTTGACCCCAAGTTCACTTTTAGCACAGTTAAGCATCCTGAGTCACTAATGGTGTGGGGTTGCTTCTAGTACTTTGGAACTGGTGATCTTGTTGTGCTACCTAGGAATGTGATGATGAACCAATTTAACTACTTGGAGCTGCTTTGTGATTATTTGCCCGGGTCTTTTGAAAAATGCCGCACTGATGTGTTTATGCAGGATGGTACCCCATGTCACACAGCAAAACCTGTAATACTATGGCTTTTTGACTGTCAGGTAGACTTCATAAGTGATTGGCCAAGCAATTTGCCTGACCTTAACCCGATAGAAAATAAGTGGAGCATCATCAAGTTTCGTCAACAAGGCAAGGACACAAATACCGTCCCCAAGCTGGAGGTAGCCATTTGTGAGGAGTGGAATAATTTAGACCCACAAATAATCCACAACTTAGCAGAGTCAGTTCCTTCACGCCTGCAGGAGTGTATCAAGAGAAAAGGGAGGCTACCGGAAGTTTGTTAACTTCTCAGATTAATTTTTTATTACTATTTCATCTTGTTGTTTATGTCCGTCATGACCCCGCACATAATGCAATGGCGAGGAGTGTATATTTCTAACCTAGTGCAGGTCTCGAGTGACTCATGTACACTCAACAAGTCTTTAAGGTGACGTCAGGTTCCCAGGTACAGTACCTGTATCCTAAATTTATCACTGGAACCTAAATATGTAAATACATTTGAAATTTAGGTAAACTTCTCAGTAATACAGGAAACATTGGAAGGTGACACTTATTATGTCAGTTGCCACTATAAAGTAGAGGTAGACTGTTAGGAAGTCTTCGGTGCCACACTTCCCAATACTGCTTAATATGACTTGCCTACCAAACAAGACTTCCAGCTCAACATCATCTTTTGGTCTATCTCTCATTGGACCATCTTTAACTTAGTCTGAAATTCTTGTCAAAATATCAAACACCAAATTTTTGGGGCTGGTGGTTATTAATTTCCAAGCCTGGAATGGGGAAGTTGTTTTTCAATATTCTGTGCCCACTGTTGGCATTTCTAGAGTACTGTATACAAGTGTTAAAAAATATAAATGTAACTAGCACTACTTGCTAGTTACTCCTTGAGGTTCATTATTGAACCTCAAGCGCAGTACTGTATGTCCATCAGATCCACTCAGAGCAGGAGCTGAGTCCCATCTTAGCTGATACCTCATCAAACATATACATATTGACATGTATCCTTTGATACTTAACCCTAAAGCCCTGGGTTAGGGTGCTGCTGGCACTAACACCCCCCCCCCCCCCCTCCAGCACGGGATAAATTGAGAAAAAATCAACTTTTCAAAAAAATAATAAAAAATTGGTGGGAATAGGCGGACGTTTTGGAACATCAGCTGGGGCGTGCTGGTCGGACGTTCTACAACGTCACCCAGGGCCTAAGGGTTAAGAATCTGTAAGATTCTACTTTTTCAGCCTGTACAGTATTTGATGATAGCGTGACTCATCAAGTAAGAGACAATGTTACAAAATCACTACAACCTCCCTATTTAAACTGGCTTAAGTAAACACGAGTTATCTGAGATCAACATTCATTAAAAATTAAGTACTGATCCTAAAATTCATTTTTAACCAAGCCTGGATTAGGCAACTCATGCTTCCTCCTCTCATTGGGAGTACTACTTGAGTTGGAACCTGAGGTGTTCATCTTAGTACAGGACTGTAACTTACTTTCAAAGCAGGATTGAAGAATGTATGTGTAATGGCAGGCTCCCTAATCTTCTACCTGCTTTTTTATTTATTTATTTATTTAGAGCAGCAGTTCACAAACACAGGGTCACTTAGAGAACATGGGGTCGCTGGGCTCCCATAGAACTCATGAGGTCGTTGGAGTCACCGGGGTCTTGCAGCGGTTACATGTGATTATTATAATATTTTTTAGTCCATTGTTTAGGACTGAAGGACGTGGATTTAAAGGGGACCAATAAATCAAATGTATCTAGTATTGTTGAGAAGATTTATTCTAATTTTCAATTTCAGTTGATTTTTAGATTCCAATCAAGTTCTGGTTTCCTAAGAATCCATATTTCACCCCCAAAGACTTACCGGTACTTAATATGCTGTACATGTCATTCATTGCAATTAGAAAATGAGAGTTCATTATTTTTTCCCTTTTTTTGTTTTTCTTAGAGAGAGAGACAGATATACTGTATGTTTTCATTTTCTTTTCTTCCTACTCTCACACTTACAGAGGCATCTCTTATCCTTTCCAATCACTTGTAATTTACATCATCACAAAGAAGTCTTCAGTCAATGTCTGATAATCTTTCTCTAGGTTACACTCTCAAGGGGTCTTCTTGAAGGACATGATGTTTACCAAGTGGCTACAGTACTGTACAGCACTGCAGTTACGATGACTTGGTTCAATATTATGATGAGTTGGTTAGGTCAGGGATGGAATACCAGATGCATATCTTTAATTTTCACCTGTATAGTAAGCTATATCATGGCTTATCACAGTTAATAGTGAGTTTATTCTCTTAACAGATTCAGCATGTCACCCATTGCTTTTCTGAATACTGCTGTCAGGTTTGCTGACTTCCTCATTAGACAGCAAGACATATATATGAACATGCCACGACTGGATGAGAGGTTAGTGTAATAATCATGATAATTCTTTCAGTTTGCAATATTTCTCGACTATTATTTCACACTTGTATTCATATGCATGAAATTCTAGCATGACCAAATAGAATAACTTGATCTACTGCACTGTATATACAGTACAGTATATACATTTTGAGATGTTTTGCTTTCACTGGATTCGATTTTTGTTGTACAGTAGTTTTATCTGAAAAAGGCGAGCTAAACTTGTCCATTTAACATTTTATTCTTTCCACTGACATTAGATCAAACTCTGGGATACTAAACACACAGTTTTCTCACAGTGGAAATACAGTAATATCTCCGTTAGCCGGAATCCCTCAAACTCGGAACTCTCCGATAGCTGGAATTGAAATTTTCTCGGAAAATTGTTCCCAAAGCCGGAATTTTCCGGAAAATTACGAAATATTTCGGGGATGAGGGTTTTTTCCGGCTAAGAGAGAGTCGTCTCATTATCTGGAAATCTCTATTTCCAGAATTTTCCGGGTATCGGGAAAATTTTCTCGGAATTTTATGGAAAATGTACCCCTCAGAAAATCGTTCCCAAAGCAGGAAAGTTCCAGGTTTGGGAACGATTTTCCGAGAAAATTTTAATTCCGGCAAGTTATATTTTGCTAAACCAAGTCAGTGACATTTTATAAACGAAAAACTTAAGCTCCCTGCCTTTCATAATCCTTGAGTATGCGTTAATTTCCCCTCCTGGCTGTCATTACCCCCACCTCTGCCCCTCCTCCCAGCCAGCAGTGGGGGAGTAGATGACGTTGATAACGATTAATAGGATGAATTTTGTTTTGGGCTTAAAGTTTTCTTGTATAAATTATCTAATACTTTACTTAAGAGAATATGATTTGCATTATTGGAATCCTTGCAAGATAGCAATTAATTTGAGTATAAACACCTCATAGTTTGCACAAGAGATAAAAATTTTAGTCCTTTACCATAGTACATTGAGTACAAAATAAGTACAGTTGGGTCGGGATATATCGTGACTATATAAAAAAAATTATATCGCGTTTACCAAAATTATTGAAATTTTCTTTTATATAACGATAAGTTTTTTTATTTCGCGAGGGAAATCAGTCAGGAAATATTTCAAATGTACCGCCATGGCAAACAAATGTGTTATTTGCTCACCAGAGGCACCACCGTGGCTGCTCACTCACGCATTCACTCTCACCTGCTCAGTCTTTCTGAGTGAGTGACGAGAAAGCAGCCGACTCTGCTGAAGATTACGACTTCTAAGGTGAGTGTAAATGGGTTGGTAGTGACGTGAAAAGTGAAGTAAAGATAATGGAAAGCATAATGGAAAAGATTTAATACTGTAACTAATATTTTTGGTGTTTGTTTATGATTGTTACGTGAGGGTGGCAGTGTGTCGTCTGTTGCTCTCGGGATGGCGAGTCAGCTGCCGAGTCTGGTGCAGATTCCAATTTCTAAAGCGAGTGTAAATGGGTTGCTAGTGAAGATAATGGGAAGCTTAATGGAAAAGATTTATTACTGTAACTAATATTTTTGGTGTTTGTTTATGTAGGTGTAGGATTGTCAAGTGAGGATGGCAGTGTGGCATCTGCTGCCGAGTCTAGTGTTCCTTGATATTGATATTGAAATAGCCTGTTGTTTCCGAGTCTAGTGTTCATTGGTGCTTTAGTTAGTAAGAAAATGAACTCATTAAGTAAAGTTTAGTCACTTTTGAGCCTTCAGAACCTAACCCTATTTTCTCCATTAATTACATGTACGGTAATTATATACTGTTGCGATTTAGTATACTGTACTGTATAGCAAACATCATTGGACCCTATCTCGCGATATATCCCGACCCTACTGTACAGTAATGTGCTGCTCAAAATTATGCTTTTTTCACAGGAAAAAGTCTGGATCACTAGCCCTAGTGGTCAGGATATTATGGTATCGAATGTTATGGAGTATTTCAAATAAATTTTTTGTTTAGTTCTTTACACAGAGACTTGGGGATAGAAACTGATAATTTGAGCTTATTAATACCAGTCCCCTTCATATACAGTACAGTAAAATCCTTATTTTATCTTATTATCGGCTTGTCGTTTAAGGTTATCATATTGGAAACGTCTCACAGAGAATCATTACGGCATCAAATTCATCTCTTTAACACAAATAAAGTTTATAACGAATGTTGTGAGCAAGGGAGGAAGAGGGAGAAGGGTCCATTGGGGGGTAAATGTGACCGAGCCACCCCCTCCTCCCCCAAAGGGTTGCCTCTCTGTTTGCCTACTGTACTGACTCATTCATGGTACAATATTGTTTACATATTTGTTTTTCATTAATTAGTAAAGATACGTTACTGTAATACTCCGTGCTTGTTAATACCTGTAGTACCCTTCATATACAATACAGTACAGTACTATGTATATACCTCTTAGGTAAAATATGTCATTCAAGACTCCTTCAGGTCATAAGACCCACTAATCCCCTACCCAACAATGGGTGACCTGACTTTGCTTCAGGTCAGGTTAGTAACATGACCCAATAATCTCCCACCCAACCTTCATCACAAGTGTTAAGACGTGATTAGTTATGTATTACAGTCAATTGAGTGAAGTGTCTGCCTATTGTAGGCTAAAGATGACAGGATCTGCTGGTGAATATAATATATTTCAGTAGTATACATTATTATGTTTACAGTATGAACAATATTGTACAGTGGTGTAATAACTACAGCGCCTATCAGTTTTAACACAGCTCTATTCACGCCCATTTCATATAGAGCTTTTGGGTTTTTTTAAATATAATGATTTAACCAAACTTTTAGATGAAGTATTCAGGATTATCTAAAAAAAAAATGGTGTGTAATGAAATATTTCGTTTAAGGATATCTTATTGGAAATGCCTCATAGAAAATTTATTAAGGATCATTATGGTATCAAATTCATCTCCCTATCACAATTAGCCACGCTTGAGTGAGGAAAGGGGAGAGACTAACCACGCAACCCTCACCCCCAAAAAGGTTCGCTCCGCCAACAATACACCGGCTCACATTACCCACACTGTGCTACACACACACACCAACATTACCCACACTGTGCTACACACACACCAACATTACTCACACTGTGCTACACACACACCATCACCATCCACACATCACACATGCACCCTTACATCACACATACACACCCTCCAACTCCACCCACACACCTCTACATCACTCACACACACCCTCTAACTCCACCCACACACCTCTACATCACTCACACACACCCCCAACACCACCCTCACCACATATCACCCACACCATCACCACCCCCCAAACATCACACACCCTAACATCACACACAACCCCAACATTACACACCCACACACACCCTCCAACAACCACCCACACACACACCCTCCAACAAACACACACACCCCAACATCACCCCCTCCCCCCCACACGCACAAACACATTCCAACACCACTCACACACCCCCAACAAGGGAATTAAGACAGCAAGCATGAGGAGTGAGGGTCTTATTGTATGACACATCTGTGTGTGTGTGACTGCAGGGTAGCGAGTTAAACATCAGCTGTTGAGAAGCGCTTGGCAAAACTTATTTCCACTCCCTCTCTCTAATTACCCACACCTTTCTGTTTTCTCACTCCATATTTTAAAATGTTATGTAATCTAATGTTGAATGGATACAAATTTGCTCATTTATCACAATCTCCTTAAAAATCCTTTAGGTTTTGTGTTTATTCAAGACATCTTCAGGTTATTTGACCCACTAATCCTCCACCCAAGAAAGGGTGACCTGACATTCCATCAGGTCAGTAATATGAGACCACTAATCCCCTATCCTACCTCCACTTTACATTGCATCACGTTAGGTCAGTTACACGAGACCCCACAGCTCTACGGGAGTGAAAAATATCAGGCTTTACTTTAACACACAGCTTCATTCACGCCCATATCCTATAGATATTTTATTTTTAATTGTATTTATTTAACCAAACTTTTAGATAAATTATTCTGGATTATTAAAGTAAAGAAATTATGTTTCTAACTTAATTAGAACTGCATTTACAGACTCCGGTAGTTTAGACTCAAGGAAAATATCTCCAGCACCCAGAAACGTTCTGGGGAAGTGGGCTAGTGTCCGTCTCTGCAATATGTCTAGTCTAGACACTCAGAAAATTTTCCCAGTAACCGGAAATGGAATTTTTCCAGGTTTGAGAAAGTCGTCTGGTTATCCGGAAATCTCTCATCCCCAGAAGTGCTCTGCACCAATTGTTCTGGCTAACAGGGATATCACTGTATCTTGAAGCAGCATCTTACTACTGTACTTCTTCACGTAACCATTCTGTGAGCCATGATTAACACACTACCTGTATTTTATTTTAGCTTAAATAAATATTAAGACAGTAAAATACATTACAGTACTGTACATTATTTTTAGTTTAATTATCTTTATAAACTGACCTGGTCCTGAATGGGAAGCATCTCCTGATACTGCAAAAAATTTACAACAAGTGAAGAAAAAATCATAACTTACGAGTTTCCGTAAGCACCTCAAAAAATTGGGGTAAAATTGTTTCTTCTTAATTTTATATTTTCATAAGCTAGGTCTTCATAAGTCAGGGACTTCCTGCACAGTATATTGTTTCTTATGTGAAAATTAGTTTTGCATATTGTAATTTTGTACATTGTAAAGTTTTCAGGAGCAGAAACACTATGATAAATGAGGACTACTCTACCTGTAGTGTATTGACATCACCAAATTAACTGTTCATGTTACATGTTCTCTGGGTTGACCATACAGGTCTAAGCCCATACTTTCTTGACCACGCTTTAACTGAACAGGTGGCCTCATTGTTCACTCTGCATTCTTACTGATGTGTGCTTCATCTCTGTTAATAGTAATCCCTGGAAACAACATGTCTGTATGTGGCACAGGATGATATAACAGATTATTATGGTAATAGCAGGTAATTAATGCTTCATGGCCAGTCCTCCCCAAGGCCCCAGAATGACCAGAGGGCAGCAACTATGTATGAGCAAAAACTGTTAAACTTGAACTAGAAGTTCCTCTCTGCTATATTGTCCAAGGGGGGTGAACCTGGGCTTCTAACTGCCCCTTTTTATGACTCTTGTTACTTTTGATGATGTTTATTAATCACAGATGAATCCCAGCTACTATGTCAAAGTATCCTGCCATAATATAGAATTTAATGAGTAATCTTTCTTTTTTCTTTTTTCAAGGTATAAAAAAGTATTATCTCTGTGATATAGTAATATCTTGTATTTATTGACTAGGTTAGTTATAGCTGAGGCCATCAAAAATGTTTCGGGCTTCCCTGGGGTCATGGGAGCGATGGATGCAGCACTTATTCACATGCGGACACCACCTGGTCCTGAAAAACAAGATTATTGCTATGACAAAAGTAAGGCAGGATTCAAGTGTGCCTTTGTTCTGCAGTTCATAGTGGACCAAAGACTGATTTTTCGAGATATTCATTTGGATGCTCCAAGTGCTGGCCCTCGTATTCAAATATTTCAGGTGAGCTATATACGAGTACAGTACAGTATATATATATATACAGTACGTATATATATTACTTAAACACCAAAAATAATTAGTCAGCACTCAATCTGCACGTTGGTTACATTTTTGTTAAACACTGAGCAAATAGAATCTGTAAAAAAATACTAAGGGCCTATGGGAAGTAGGGGGTTAGGCTCCAGGCTCACAAGATGACCTTCCTCATTCACCCAATAAGTTTACCTTATTTACCTCATGGTCACCGACTAGAGATGATCATGCTGAGAAAAGGAGGCCAATGGCCAGTGTAGGATCCCTCCATTGTTCTTGATAATTTTGTCAAGGGCTATTTTGAAGCCCAATACTGTTCTTGGTGCCACAGCCATAGGTCTACCAGCCTCTGTGTTAAGAAGTATTCCCTTATATTTGTTCTGAATGGTAACTTGGCGAGCTTGTAGTTATGTCCTCTCATGTTGGTGGTGCGTGACATCACAAAGAATGTCAGGATTTTGCATGTTTCAGTGGGATCTGTATGAAGGGTTGTTAGTTCTCAGCCCTTCAGTCTACTTGGATAATTGAGATGACATAGTTCCAGAATCATTTTAGTCACTCTGTGTTGCTCCTTTTCTAGTATGTTCGATCTTTCTGGAGGTAGAGTTTCCAAGCTTGTATACAGTTATCCAGACTGGGAAGTACTTGATCTTTGTACGGTTGAAGGAGCATTTTCCTATCTTTGTATTTAAAGGAATGCTTTATAATTCCCAAATCTCGGTTTGCTCTCCTCACTGCTGCCCCCACTCGTTGTGCTGCTTTCAATGACTGGTCTATCACAATGTCAAGATCTCTCTCCTTATTGACAGTACAGTGAACCCTAGAAGATCCAGACTAAAGGGAGAACCATCTGTCCGGAAAAAACGATTGTCCGAATCTTCCGGCGAATGTACTAAATGTATAAAAAGGAATTTTGCTGTCCTGTGGGAAGTTTTAAAGTTGCCGGCATTTTTGCGGCTGGGACAGTAATTTCCTTTGCCTGTATTGTAAATATATGTGTGTGTGAGTAGACACAGACACACAAAATACTGTATACATACAAATAAATAATAATAGGAAAGTCCTCTCACAAATAATGAGAAACAAATTTATTAAAAATGTGACCGTCTACCCTCAAGTCCACTCCGTGCATTATTACTTTATTAATAAAGCACGGACTTGAGGGTAGACCCACATTTTTAATAAATTTGTTTATGATTATTTGTGTGAGTATTTTTCTATTATACAAGGTATACAATGCAGGTAAAATAAATAATTGTCCTAATGGCAAACACATAAAGGGAATATACATTTCTTTGTACACAAGTAAAAATGTACCCTCCCACCCACTGGTCAGCAAATGTTATTCGCGGATTTGGCGATTCGTGGCCATTTTGAGAACCTAACCCCCGCGAATTTCGGGGATCCCTTGTACATATTATCCTGATTACTGTGGTTAGTTATATAGACATTTCCTGTGAAAAAGCCATAATTTTGAGCAACATATTACTGTACTAACTTTGTTTTCAAATGTACTACACTAAAGGACTACAAATTTTATCTCATATGCAAAATATGTAATGTCTATACAGTGGTCCCTCGGTTAACGAGCACAATCCGTTCTAGAATGTTGCTCGTTAACCGAGGGACCACTGTACAGTGGTCCCTCAGTTAACGAGTTACCTTCCGTAAGCTTCTTAACTTCGGTTAACGAGCAATCCCTCGATTAACGAGTTTCTTACGAGCCGACCTCCACATGTTTTAGCTTGCATTTGGCGGTCCACCAGCTGTAGTATTAGTCCGCCAATACAGTAATTGTTCTAGGGCTTAAATTCCTTACCCTTTTAGCAAATATCAAGAAGTTTATACTATTCAATAATTTTAAAAGTTTAATATTAAATTTTTTAGTTATTTTAACAATTGTTGAACATAATTGAAGGTTGGGTCACTAGTTTGTGGCACGCCATCCAGCCTGCCAACGCAGCATACAGGCGTCAGTCTTTGTGTCTTTTCACTGGAGGTAACATCTTGCTTGAGACTCTTCAACTAAATGCTTTTTTTCTGTGTTTACAAGCAAATTATTGGTCATTTTGAAATTGATTTTACATATTGACAATATATAATGCAGTGCAGAGTTGATTTAAAGAAAATAATCTTGAATTACACCAAGAGAACTAAAATTTTATGGGTGAAATGGTGCCATGGGGTGACTTCTCTTCCACCCCAATGCCTTCTCTTCTCCCTTCTCCTCCACCCCCATTCTAACTCCCATCATCATCATCCAGGAGCTTTCTACATACACACCTCAAAGTAAGTGTACTTTTCTACTTTTTTTGTTGAATTTAGATAATTTTTGGTGAGCTGGAACCAATAACCCAAAAACCTATTGAAACAATGGTTTCGGTTAACGAGCAACCTTCTAGAACGGATTGTGCTCGTTAACCGAGGGACCACTGTACCGCAAAAAATATTGATACCCTTTAATTTTTCACATGATATTCATACTCAAACGTATTTCAAGGATAAATAAAACACGTTTACAGACTTAAAATGTTTTATTCTACTACTATTTAGTACTTAGTCAAATTTCCCTTACATTTTATTACCAGTTTAAGTCTTTTTGGCATGTATTCTGCTAACATTTGAAAATACTCTTCATCCATCTCAAACTCCCACATGCGCTTGATTTCCTCCTGTAACTGATGTACATTTGATATGTCCCATGTTGACAGCTTCCGCTTCATCTCGTGCCATACATTCTCGATGGGGTTTAAATCTGGTGAGTTTCCAGGCCACTCCAGCAATGTAATAGCCCTTTCATGAAGCCAAGTTGTCACACTTTTTGACCTGTGACAGGGGGCACCGTCTTGCATGAAGAATGTGGACTGGTGAAGTTGATAATAATCCAATA
This sequence comes from Homarus gammarus, assembly GCA_958450375.1. NCBI lineage: Eukaryota > Metazoa > Arthropoda > Malacostraca > Decapoda > Nephropidae > Homarus > Homarus gammarus. The sequence goes on along the minus strand of CAUDMG010000100.1, from coordinate 2,482,656 downwards.
AATGTTTTTCCAAGACAGTCTTGTAGCGATCAGATTTCATTGTCGTGTTTGTGGGGAGGAAATGGAGGCCAGCACAACCACATTTTTCACTGAATGTTCCCCACACCATCTCACTTGCAGGATGTTTCACGGTTTTCATGGTGCAATGAGGATCATATCGGCTGGTTGGTGGGCCTTCTGACTGTCCGTTTCCCTGCAGTCATGACACAAAAAGTGCTTTCATCAGACCACATCACAGAATTCTATTGTTCTTTGCTCCAGTGCTGGTATTTTCTTACAAAAGCAAGCCACTGACAGCATATTCTGTCCATGGGAAGTGGTTTTCGTGTAGCTTGATGGAAAGGCAGATGAAGTTCCTTCTGAAGGCGATGTTGAATTGTTCATTCTGATGTCTTGTAGGAGAATGGGCTTTCATATTGGGATCTCTCATTATCTCAAGCCTCAGTAGTAAATCAGTGCATTTGGAGGTCTTCCTGGTGATAATTTCCTTGGTGGAATAATGTTGGCGGGAAGGTTGCGTGTCAATCGCTTGAGCCTCTTAGTCGTTGCCGTTCCTTGTCCTGTTTTCCTTGAAATTTCTTTCACAGTGACTTTATCATCTAACAGGGCAAGGATCCGACCCTTCTCTGCCTCAGACATGTTTTTGGGAGCCATTAATACAGTTTTGAAAGAAAATTTGGGGCTAATTGTGGGTGTGTCTTAATTTGCACTCATCAGCTTGGTGAGCGAAAATTAACGCACACCCTGATCAATAGCAAATGGGGCACGGCCAAGTTTCTCCCACTTCTAGTCGAGCGGGAAACACCATAGAGTTGTCAGATGTTATATATTCCCGCCTTGACAAATTTGGCAGGCTGCTTTTCTCGCGGTCAAAGCATGTATAATATATAAACACAGTTAATTATGCAGAAGGGAGCAATATTTTTTGCGGCCATGGTAGTACCATGGTACTCATTGCGCGGGTCGCGACGACTTAATTTGCTGCTCTTGAAATTTTTTTTACTTATATTGTATATGTACAGTAAAATTCCAAAAATCCAGACCACCCGAGAATCCGGACTTTTCGAAAACTTTCAAACTTTTTTAATTTAGCGGGCTTTTGTGGGTTACGTGAATGAATGGAGTTGCTTTAAAAAAATTAATTTACATAATTCTAATAATAAAAGCAATTGTAAATTAAGGTAGCTAATTTTGTTAGTTTTGTAATTAGCTTGTCCTGAAATGTAAAATTTGAGGCACTATAAATCTTTTGTAATAATAGTAATAATAATAATAAACGGTTTATTAATAGAGTTGCAGCCGGTGGCTAAAAATATACAGACTTACATTTGATTTAGACATAATGATATAATATGCATTGAATACATTTACAGGGCTGTACAGTGTGTATATGTGTGCATGCATGAACGCCACAGCTACACAGCAGCAACAAGCGACCACTCGATCGCTACTTTAAAACAAGCAATCGAACTGTGACAACGTATGTAATTTTGAGTCCTACTCTTTCCATTTACAAGCCCATAATAATGGCTCCTAAAGTAGATAAACTTTGTTGTGTGAAGAGAAAGAAGAACACATTGAAATTGAGTGACAAACTTGAAATACTTAAGAAACTAGAACGTGGTGTGAGCAGTGCTGTTCTAATGGAAACATACGACATTGGAAAGTCAACAATTTATGATATAAAAAGGCAAAGAATAAATTTCTAGAATTCACAACTTCTTCTGAGCCTTACAATAAAATTGCTGAAAGAAAAAGTTTACATCGGCCCAAATTAGAAAAGCTTGATAAAGTGTTGCACGAATGGTTTTTGTTAAAACAATCAGAAGGTATGGCAATTTCTGGGCCGATGCTTATTGCCTGAGCAAAGTCTTTTAAGGAGCAAATGAACATTGAATCAGAGTGCGCATTTAGTGATGGATGGCTTAGGTATTTCAAGACTCGTCATGGTATTAGACAGTTAGATATTGCTGGAGAAAGACAGTCGGCTGATACACAAGCAGCAGCAAAATATAGTGCAACATTTGAACAAATTGTAAATGACTATGATCTCACAGCCGATCAAATTTATAATGCTGATGAAACAGGGGTTTACTGGAAGTGTTTGCCCATAAAGACTTTGGCTGGAAACCAAGAATGAAATGCAACAGGTTTTAAGCTTAATAAAGAAAGATTAACCGTTCTTGTATGTGCTAATGCTTCAGGTCAGCATAAAATTAAGCTTTTGGTGATTGGCAAATTTCAGCACCCACAGGCCTTTAAAGGAATTGTGCACTTGCCTGTGACCTATAAAGCCCAAGAGTGCTTGGATGGACAAAGACATATTTCGCGATTGGTTTGTTCATGATTTTGTTCCATCAGTTCGTCAGAACTTAAGGAAATTGGGGAAGCCTGCAAATACGAAGTGCCTGCTACTTCTCGACAACTGTAGGGCCCACCCGCATGAATCAAAATTAGTGTCTGATTGCGGGAATATTTATGCATGTTACTTGCCACCAAACGAAACATCATTGATTCAACCCATGGATCAAGAAGTCATTAGGAACTTTAAATGTCACTATAAAAATGATTCTATGACGAAAATGATGAATAAGAATGTTAACCTAACAGAATTTCAACGCAGTTTTCCGATCAAGGATGCAATATTTTTACTCGTGACTGCATTCCATGCAGTCACGAGTGAAACACTTTTAAGAGCGCGGCAAAAGTTGTGGCCGAAAGTGACGTTTGCAGATCTAGAGTGTGATCAAGACGAAGATTTTGAAGGATTCCACATAAAGCAGAGGGCATCTGAAGTGCAAGAACTGATGGAGACTGTTCAATTATCTCTGGAAGACAACCCTCTACGCAAACTTAATGCTGCTGACAAAGAAGAGTGGATACACATTGATGATGATATTGAAGTTGCTGCCACTTACACTGCTCAAGAAATCATTGAAATCATTACAACTCCTGGGAAGATAGAAGAGAATTGTTCAGAAGAATCTGGTGAAGAAAATGACAAAGTTGAAGAAAAGATATCTTGGGCTGCTGCAGAAAAGGGCATTGAAGCAGTCATTAAATTTGTGGAACAGAACCATAGCTTCAGTCTTCAAGACGTCATGCATGCACACATGGTGCAGAATAATCTTATTACAAAGAAATTACAAAGTCGTAAACAAGGTGATATACGAAAGTATTTAAAGAAAGCAGTGTCAAGCAGTGCAGCAGATGCAGTAGAAGCTGCAAGTGTTCCTTCCACAAGCAGTGCAGCAGACGATATAGAAGTCGTGGAAATCAACGAATAAATATTTATTTGTTGTTTTGTACTTTGTATTTATAGGAAAATGTTTCATTAATAAACTACAAATAAATAATCGATTTGTATAAAATAAATTCTGCTTTCATTTGTTTACTGTATTCTTCTTTTACAATGTCCAATTTCAAACATTACACGCCCCTTTTTTCGTAGTGAAAAATGTTTGTTTACATTTTTGTCGTGTTGACTTTATTTTTCTTTAAAACTGCTCGTTTTGATAAATGAAGCATGCTGTATTTACTAATGAATAAACTATCAAAATGTACCTGTTCAACTCTTCTTTATTCCTCCTTAAATTTGAATTATAAAAGTACTGCCTGAGAATCCGGAAAATCCGAAAATCCGGACCGACTCAATCCCCAAGCAGTCCGGATTTTTGGACTTCTACTTTAGGCTACAACAAGCAGTTGTATTACGCTAATTTGCTGTAGATGCGGCTCTCTCAATCTATGTGCTATCCGTATGTACACTGCATCTTGCTATGAATGATGGATCATATGTCCACTCAGTCCTTTAGAAACACTTCTAATTATCAGCTTAATAATAATAATAATATTGATCCTTATTATTACTGTGATAATTGCTTTTAATCTGTGTCCTGGTAGCAGGGCCTTTGCTTCAAGGTCCCTGTAAAAGCCCCGTTCCTTTGCCTGGGTATAGGCCGTTATGGCTCGTATCATCCACCAGGCAAGCACAATTTATTTCATCCGAGCAAGAGATATACACCTCAGTGGGACGATTTCCTTAATAATCACATCTGCTAATTGAAGTCTAAGTAAAGTGAGATATGGAGGTGATCGTCAAGGATGAAAAATCCAGCCAGCCGCTGACACTGGGGGAGATCGGCCAACAGCCATCCTTCATCAGGCACCGGCCACGGCTGAGGGCGTCCCTATGTGGGGAGACCTACAGGTCTTCCCTCATCAGGCACCGTAAGGAAGTCCTCTATATCCCAATGGCTGACTGACACCACCACCACCAGGAAGGTCTTCTACACACCTGTGGTTAACTGCCACCACTATCAGGAAGGTCTTATACAGTGGTCCCTCAATTAATGAACTGTTCAATTAACAAAATTTCAGTTAACGAATTAGCTCCCATAAGGATTTTCAGTTCCATTAACGAACTAAACTTCGATTAATGAAAGCCTTACAAGAAACACGCTTTGTTGTGATCGGCTAGTCTGCCAATACAGTAATCGATTCTATGTTACATTCGTTTCCAGTGGAGTAAATATCAAGAAAGTTGCGCTCTTGAATATTTTTACTATTTTTATATTAAAATTATTTGTAATTTTGAAATTTTGTTAACATATTGATAATATATACAGTACAGGGAACAATTTTTGTGTGCCCATCAGCTGATCGAATCACCCACCAACGCTTCTCAGTTTAACGTTGTTTACAGTGGAGTGAATATCGAATTTGTTGGTCTCTTGAATATTTTTGCATTTTTACATTAAAATTATTGGTCATTCTGAAATTTAGTTAACATATTGATAATATACAGTGCAGAAATTATTATGAAACATGAAGAAGGCATTAGATCCAATGCACTCTGTAAAGAATATGGCATGTCATCATCGACTGCCTCTACAATCAGCTGTTTGATATGTAAACAAAGCTGCCGGGAATACGACATACAGTTTTTTATATATTATTGTACATTATACTGTACAGTACAGTACAGTACTGTATTTAGTTTATATTTAATGTTTTGTTAATTCTATTACCGGTATGCAGTACTTTGTATGTACTTTTTCTGTGAGTTGGAACCAATTACCCAATATCCCATTAACATGATAGATTCAGTTAACAAAATTTTCGGTTAACAACCAACTCTGTGGAACCAATTGTGTTCGTTAATCAGGGGACTACTGTATATGTACACCTGTGTTTGACTGACACCACTGCCACTACCACCAAGAAGGTCTTGTACTCACCTGTGGTTGACTGACACCACTACAACCATCATCAGGAAGGTCTTATGCTCACCTGTGGTTGACTGACACCACCAGCAGACAGCAGGAGGGACAAGAGTGAGGAATCATCATGGTCAGAAAGCATCAAACGTGAGGGTTACTTCATGACTCTTTCCAACAACATTTGATATTGTCATTGAACTAGACACGCACTTCAGAATACTGTAGTACTGTACAAAGTTGTCGAAACTCGATATAATTATAATATGAAATTTGTTATTAAATTTTTGGTTATATCACACTATGATTTAGATATATATAATAATTTCTTAACTCTGTTGGTTTTCTTTTGCTCCTTAAGATATATTAAGTACAGTATTACAATTGTCGTGAACTTAAGACATACCGAGTCTTACAATTGTCGTGAACTTAAGACATACCGAGTCTTACAATTGTCGTGAACTTAAGACATACCGAGTCTTACAATTGTCGTGAACTTAAGACATACCGAGTCTTACAATTGTCGTGAACTTAAGACATACCGAGTCTTACAATTGTCGTGAACTTAAGACATACCGAGTCTTACAATTGTCATGAACTTAAGACATACCGAGTCTTACAATTGTCGTGAACTTAAGACATACCGAGTCTTACAATTGTCGTGAACTTAAGACACACTCAGTTTGGTTGAAACTGCCTTAACCTTAGGTGGTCAACTGAGTACAATATTTACTGGGGAATAGTGATCACTTTCGCTTATGAAACTTTATTAAGTTCAATAATTAATAGTAAAGTCTCATAGAGTGGAATCAGATTTTCCAGTGAGCTGTGATCTTGATCTTTGTCTGGTGGTGACCGGAGAACAAAAGTGCCTAGTCTAGGACAAGGCGGACGGCCGCCTGTGAAATTTTTGTTAAGATGGGTGGAAAATGTGGACGCTCAATTGGGAATAAAACACAGACATGCTAGAAAATGTACTTCCAAATCCTTGGTTTCATAATAAACACAGGGAACCAACAAATTCTAAACACTGTATTTTAACCAGCAAGTTTTCAGCTGAAAAATATTAATAAAACCACCTATCACATTTATGAAATTTCATCATAACCTCGGTGTATCGGACCTGAGACTTGAGAATGGTTGTTATGCAGATTCCGACCAGGACAAGCCGGAGGCATTGAACAGTTTCTTTTCCTCGGTGTTCACAAGGGAGGATGCGAACAATCTTCCTGCGTTTGAGAACAGACGGTTCGACACCGCGCTTACCCACAATGTGTTCTCAGACGAGGTTATAAGAAATAAATTGTTAAAGCTGAAGGTTCATAAGAGTCCCGGCCCTGACATGGTGCATCCCAGAGTGCTAAGAGAGTTGTGCAACGAGCTTGCTGAGCCCCTGAAGATCCTGTTTTGTTGATGCCTGGATGAGCAAAAGATCCCCAGTGATTGGAAAATAGCTTATGTGAGTCCTATCTTCAAGAAGGGCGATCGCCACTCCACGAACAACCATAGACCAGTGAGCCTGACCAGCATAGCATGTAAAGTACGTGAGAGCATTTGAAGAGATGCCATGATGGAACATATATAAAGCAACCTTGTAAAGGACTACCGTGCTGGCAGCCCTTTACAAGGACTTTATGCCGGAACGTTCCTGTTTAACATAATTACTCAATTAATATAAGGTAATGGATGCTTGGACACAAATTCTGGAACAGGGTGGCAATATCGACAATATATGCCTTGATTTTGCCAAGGCTTTCGACACCATACCCCATAAAAGGCTGAGAATTAAACTGGAAGGGTACGGTATTCGGGGAAGTGTCCTAGCGTGGATTGGAGACTTTCTGCATGATCGCAAGCAGGTGTATAGTGATTAATGGCACGAAATCGTCATGTGTACCCGTAACAAGCGGGGTACCACAGGGCAGTGTACTGGGCCTGTTGTTGTTTGTTTCATAAATGACATGCCTGCCGCTGTACATTCCTCTATACAAATGTTTACGGACAATGCCAAGTTATTTAGGGAAATTAAGAACCAAACAGATTGTTAAGAACTGCAGAAAGATCTGTGTGATCTTCAAGAATGGTCGAAGAAATGGCTGCTAAGATTCAATGTCACGAAGTGTAAGAGGCTGCACCTGGGTCGTACCAACGGTAAGAAGGCATATCCTATGTCCCAACCGGACGAAGAAATTTCATTAATTGAGACTGAATGTGAAAAGGACCTAGGTGTGTATGATGAAAACAAGCTCAAGTTCTCGGGCCATTGTGAGAAGAAGGTGAATCAGGCAACCAAATTATTAGGTCTTATAAGAAGGTCGTTCAGATATATAGACAGTCCATCCCTCGTAACGATTTTCAAGAGTGAGGTGCTTCCCCGTCTGGAGTACTGGTTCCCAAGAAATGCTAGGGACTGTCAGTTGATTGAAAATGTCCAAAGGAGGGCCACTAGACTGGTGCCTGCCATTCGGCACCTCAGCTACCCTGAGAGATTGGAGCGCCTGAACTTGCCTAACAGTGTTCGAAGAATCTTGAAAGAGACTTTCCAAAAGATGAAGGTTCATTATTACTTTTGTCTGTGTACATCGTGTTTCACTGCAGGAAAACAAACAAACAACTTTCTCAAAGGTGAATACTGAATAATTGTAGAACCATAACATAACGATGATGACAAAAGTGCGAGGTTACGTGACTATATTAAGTGTTATTATATCTGGAGATATTGCTTCAAATAATGGAAAACCTCACTGATGTGTTATACAGTATGTGTATGTGTTAGTTAATGTATGCTATGTGTAACTTTTAGCACTTACCTAAACACTGATCCTGTTCAACGATAAAGGTGCAGTGGTCTTGCCTCTGTGACAGCTGAACAGAGAATGACTCAGCCAGAAGTGGTACAACACACAGACCAAAAGGCGTGACTCTCCTAACTAGTTCAGTGATTATATTATTATTGTAATACCCAAGATTCATAAATAAAAAAATGTTAACCATCAAACAAATGAATACAACAGATTCTTACAAAACAACAAATACTTACAGCAAACATACAGTAATATTAAGAAGAAAAGCAAAAATGAATTCACCTTTGAGCTATTGTAGTGTACTACCTGCTCCTGCATTGAACAAGTCAACTTATCATAAAGTTCTGTACAAGTGAAACTACAAAAAAAGTGTAAATTCATAGCCGACTGTATTTTTTTTATTTGATATGTTGTACTTGAGCCCGAATGCATTCCAGTACTAACAGACCCCAGTGTAAATGAGTTTAGTTTTGGGCTTGGTATAAAAATAGAATTTTGGGATAAATCCTCCATTTTTATATTTCATCCTCCAGGAATCAGGTGCTTGGTTTACCTTACAAAATCTTACAAGTTCAGAAACACATGTTGTTGCCCCAGCTGTGTATCCTCTTGCACCAGCCATCATGACACCTCACATGAATGATGTTTTATCTTACCAGGTGGGTAGAGCCTCTTTTCCGAAACAACTTTTTTAAAAATAATTGATACTAAACTATATAAATATTGTACAGTATATTTTAATTGGACCATTGTAAAGTTACATATTGTACTTGTTTAAAATACTTTTATTAATTTTATACTGATCAGAGTTGTCAGGAAACTGTAATCATGTGGAAGAGCGAGTTGATGAGGTACTGTAATAGTAAACTTGTCAGTGTTAGTTAATTACCATTTCCTCTTAAAATGGAGTTTCATAGAGGATATGATGGCATTATAATTTTTTCTACTTGTTTTTCCAGGAGGCATTGTTTAATGAAAACCACAGAGAAGCTCTTAAGTTGGCCGCTAATGCCATGGCCTTGTTCAAATCTAGATTCAAGCGTATGCAGCAATTAGACCGTCATGTTGAAAACAACAGCAAATTTGTGAGGGCCTCTTGCATTCTTCACAACATTGCCTTACTAAATGAACCTGAAACAGTAAGTTTATATTTTGTATCTCTTTCACTACCACACTATACTGTCATCCTGGAAAATGACTTTGGGGATAGTCATGGACTGGTATATGGAAAAGGTTCTGTTTAAGGTACACCTGTATGAACAGTAATGACATGCAGATTTAACTTTCCACTGTCAGTATTACTTTAATAAAAACTTTTCATTATAACAGGTACTGGATAGATTGTCACTGGAGTACAACAGGAGGGTGGATGATGAAGGCTGGCATTTTGTTGGAAAGGAAGAAACTGTGGCTGAGTTTGGTATACTCGGAGGTGAAGAAAAAAGACATTATCTTACCACTGTCATGACTGGTCGCTGTGATGGCCTCCTGTCTTATGTCCAGTTTCCATCACAGTTAGAATGTTAGCTTGTAAAGCTTTATATTACCCAAGGTGATACTGTATACAGTACAGTATGTATTGTATTCAGCAAAACCTCTGACGTGCAACAATGAGTGTGCAAGGTATTGCAGCTTTTTTTGTGTTTCCTGAAGAACCTAATTGGACAAATATACCGTGTACGTTATTGTACTGATTTCCACCAATTATTACTTGAAGATTTTTTATGCCAGTTTGAACTTGTATTGATCTGTAAATATGGACCTGAAACATGATTTATTCAACTGTCTATGTATGTAAATAAACAATTATATTAATAATAATAAAATAATTAACAAGCTTTTTACTGTTCTCCCCAGAATTTGTAAATGTGTAAAGAGTTCCAGATGAATCAGACAGTCACTGTAGCATACAGTACTGTGCGTACATCACTATTAACCAGCTCTCCATGTGTTGTTCATAATACTGTAAGACTAGTCAGAATCTTATAGGTTTCTGGCCTTTATGCAAAGAAGATTACAGTACTGTACTTACTTTGCTTCAATACCAAAAAAATAGAGATGATGTTGGGAATGCACATAACTAATGTAGGACAAATGTAGTATTGTACTGTACTGAATATAGCTACAATAACATTATAGAACATTCCTAGTACAGAAGTTACAGCTGTGATAACTATGTAGCTACTCCAGCACATTGAAGTTAACACTTAAATTATGTTTAATTATATCACCATTACTGAGATAACTGTATTTACTTAATTCTGTAATAATATTAAGTACAGGTAACTACAGTAAATGTTCTTTGACACAATTATCACAAGAAGTAGAGGGGAGGAGTGGAGGTGATTTTTTTTTGGGGGGGGGATTGGGCCACCCCCCTACATCCTTGTGTAAGGTGAAGCGCAGAAGCGTTTACAGCGCCCAACAGGGAAGCATGCTAAGTTCATGCTTGCCTTTTTGTCTCATTAGTTAAGGGTGCAGAAGCCTGAAGAGTCAAGGATGTAGAAGCCTGAAGAGTCAATGGTTTATGTCTAAGCAAGTTATTGGAAGCTCCAACAACTTGTCCCTGAATACGAATTCACAACTTTCGATTTACAGCAGGTACCTACTTTGCTGCTAGGTGAACAGGGACCAAGGGAGGCTGGGAAGTGTGTCCGAACAACTTTCCACCGGCCCGGGAATCGAACCCGTGACATCTCGCTTGCGAGGCAAGAGCGGTACTGTTCTACCCACCGGCGCCCCCAGTGGAGGCGAATGTCATCCACACAACAGCAACCAAGGTACAAAACTTCCTGTTCCTTTAACCCCTTCACTATGGGGACACTAATTTTGATATTTTATTTGGCCAATACCAGACAATTTTATTCAGCATAGAGGGGATCCTGTAGACAAGTGGTTAAACACTGTAAAAACCCCAAAATTGTATATAGAGAAATTGTGGCATTAAGGAGTTTTGCAGTTGGTCAGAAACACACACACACACACACACGAGTGAGTGAGGCAAGGACTCGCCACCCCAGTTCTGGTCACCACAGCCGCTCTCTCCCTCTTAATAACATCGTAGTGGTCAATAACATTCTGCCACCTACTTTTGGCAGTGAGTGACATCCCTTGGTGAGGAAGGTCATGTCCCCAACCTCCTGCAGTGAGGGGTGCTACTTCCTCTGCTTATTTTAACTATTATGACATCTAGTGATGGAGAATTTGAGTTCGCAGGCTTTGATAAACTATCCCATTAAACTATTTCTTTTGACTGTTGTGTTTTGGGTAATTTGAGTTATCTAAGACTCAATTTCCTGATAAAACAATAAATAAAATAACCACGTCACTAAGTACAGCTGCAGGAATGACACACTAGAGTCAGAGGTTAGTTCAGTTTTGCCTCCTCCGTGTTGTGTCTCTAAACGCTACACGGAAGACAATGAACCATAAACAGTGTGGCCTATTATCAACCTAACAGTTATAACACTTTATATAACTTGTGAGTTGAGGATTTGAATAAAATACAGGATAATAATTCTGCACTCACACACACACATATGTTAAGTTGATATATAATTGATGTCAAATACAAGATGGTGTCCTCAATATTTCATTTATGCTGTGTTGTGAAGCTCCCTGATAAAGTACTGTGTGAATTTCTTGAAGGTACAGTAATTATGTAATGAGGCACAAGCCTGGTACAGTACAGTATCTGGAATGTCATCTGGTCTAACATGTCTATAGAATCCACATTTATGAGATATGGTGTTGGCCCAGTTGCTATAATAGGGATTACACCTCAAGCCATCAACATTGAAACTGTGTGCTGAGTCTTCACATTTTTTTTACTGTGTGTAGCCAACCGGTCAGGACAGTGGATACAAAAGATAAATGTGCGACAACCCACACAGTTGAAATGCCTGCTTGTATCCTGGTTGATGCTGTAGATAGGGAGAAGCTGCAACACAATACTGTACTTCATGAATTAATCCATTTCAACTAGATGGCTGTCACAATGGACTCATTAGTACAGTACAGTAACTGGGAGGACTGCCCCATCTCAGGTAATTGCTGAAATAATCTGTTGCAACAGGCACACATCAATTTATGAAGGATTTTGAAGCAACATATCACCCACTGTATTAAACAAGACTTTAATGAAACAGGTTGTAGCAATTTTAAATTTCAAGAAAATGCCAAAGCTGGCAAAGTACTAGAGTGATATATTCAAGAGTTTTGGAGTTCCAGGGAATCTGAGATTTTGACCTCAGTAATGTGCTCAGATACGAGCTATCTCCAGTTTCACTATCTTTGTTGGAAGATAATGGTCATATATGCACTGCAAAAGCAAAATTAGCGTTGAAAAGGAAGCTACAAATAGAAACCTGTAGCTATCTGGTGGAACATCCTCATGTTATAATATTTGATGGTTGTGCTTTGCTGTGGGTTATTCACTGGCCAATGAATGGAACACACAACTTTTATAGACAATCTGTTGACACACCTACTGTACATATTATTGATAAACTGTATGTGGGTGATTTTTACCTTCTTTCTGGCAGATATTATGACCACAGAATAAAGGGATGTACACGCCCTTCAAGAGCTGGAAAAGGTGTCAGAAGACATCACTATACAGGTAGTCGTCGACTTACGACCTAGATTGGTTACGGCCGCCCGGTCGTAAGTTGATCTGGTCGTAAGTCGGCCTATGTTATAATTACCTTACGTATATTATAATGTGTAATGATAATATAATCATCTTTAAGTCATATTTTATCAACATTTTCTTTGTTCATTATTGTTACGGTCGTCAGGTTTAAGTAAATCACTGCATATTACAGTACAATTGGTTTATTATTTACACAACATACAAAAAAAAAAAATACAGGTGCAAAACATATAAAACATTTTAGTTGCAAAACATACAAACACATACAAACATACAAAAAACATCTTATTGGCCGCTGGTGCTTGGCTGTGGATCGTCGATGTCGTCAGCTGGGGCAGCCTTTGGGGTAGCCGGAGGAGTTGTTTTTTTCATGAACATGGTGAGCTTTGTCTGAATTGTTCGTTTCTTCTTCTCCTCGTAAATTTCTTGATACGGACGAAACGAATTGCGTGCCATCCGCTCAATCCTTGCAAATCGTTCGATGTTTGGGTCCATTCCTTCAAAATGGGCAAGAAGTTTATTCAGTAGAGATAAACCTTCTGATAATCCCTTAGTGGCAGGTTGAGGAGTAGATGAAGACAGTTTCCTCTTGGTAGACATCTTGGGGGGTGGTGGTTCAAGAAAAATTTCCAAGACAAAAGAAAGGCACAAGGCAAACAGACACGGAGGGAAGTGTGCTGTACCAGCGAGCGTGTTTGTAATTGAGCGCGGGGATGCGCGCGGCTCCAGCTCCCGGCAGCGCCAGGAGGCTGGGGCCGAAACTGTCGTACCGCCGGTCGTAAAGTCGAACAGACGTAAGTCGCATAGGTCGTAAGTCGACGACTACCTGTAGTTACATTTGAACACACCTTTACCATCACAGAAAGTGGGATTGACTAACTGAAAACAAAGTGCACCTTACAAGACATCTGTTGCTATCAGAAATATCATCCTGATTTGTTGACAAAGAAAGGGTGTTGTATATGATGGACAGGATCTCAAAACAACGCATGAAGATGTGATGACAGTATTGTGCAGCCGGCAGCATTCTTGGATTCAGAGGGGGCAGGTAGCATCAAAGTTGTATGTGATAACACAGATGCTTTTGTGTTGTTAACCTGCAGTTTGCCCATGGTCCCTACTAGTCCAGGTAGTTCCACAGGTGATAATCATGCTACAGTCAAGAAGCATCAAAGTCTGGCTGAAGACCTGATGCCAGTCCAAGTTCTGACAAGATGTGACACTGTTTCCAATCCACTTTATTTGGTTTGGCAGAGGTACAGTTGTGAAAAGCTTGAAAAGAGATGTCATTTATGTAAACTTGGAAAACTTGACTGCAATATCATATGTCATTGCTGAAGCTGTACAGATCATTGCAATATGCTATGGACCCAGAGTTTCTCAGGATATGTCATTGTTTGCTTTGTTGTGTGGTCATCTCAATGTCAAACCCCAACATCTGCCCCCCATGCTGAAGTCTTTGATACCCACTACGCATGTTCTTTGGACCCTCACTACAGATTTATTTTCTCAAAACTAAATTTCAGTGATGAAAAATAAATTATATACTGTACAGTAATACATAAATACTTGAACTGGCGTTAGGATGAAAGAAGAAAAAAATAAACAGGTACAGTAAAATATAATACCTCAATTGGTGTATAATGCGTCTAACACTTACCTATAATTTCTTAATGTTTTACCTTATTGTTTTATGAAGGAAGTCTGAAATCACAAAGGTGAATGGGCACGTGTTGCACTATACTGTACAGTACAGTACCTATAAGGGAAAACGGGCTTGAACTACTGTTGAAGCCTTAGGAAGTACAGACGCAAAATAGGTGTGATGCAGTACAGTATATCATGCATAAGAAACAATTGTGTTAAGTAAATAGGCCTACAATAATGCATCAAGCAGAACTCACAAAATAAGTGTAGGAGACAATGAAAATCCATATATATATATATATATATATATATATATATATATATATATATATATATATATATATATATATTCATAAAATCACATGGGGAAAGGGAAACAACGGAGCACCTTAACTTTCGTCTTTATTATATTTATTGAACACTTAAATGGATAAAAACTCAAAATTCCCAAATATTAAACATTTAAACCTAATGTACAGATGGTGGAAAATTTTGGGTAATAAAACATTAAATCTGCGCATTGTTGGATTCCCCCGGGGGTACAGCGGACGACATAAACCAGGCAAACCTAACCCAACTTAAAAATAAGTCAAGTTCATTAAGTTTGGTTTGTTTTTATCGTCGAATTATGCATATCCCAGGGTTCCAAAATCGCGTGTAACATACTGAAGGCTATAACAAAGATCAAATTCTAACACAGGAAATGTCAGGTTAGAAGCAACCCTTGGAGGAGCTGGTGGCTGGCCACGAGGGTGTTGGGTCGTGCTCCATAACGTGTTAAGCTGAAAAGTTAAAAACACTTTAGAAGAAATTTGTGAAAATTTATCAATTATCTACTGTGTATAAGAATAAATTAAGTATTTTATAGAAAAAAAATGGAAAGCGCAAGCAAAAGAGAAATTGATCCATTGTTTACTGGAATAACGTACAAGAAGGGCGGCTGAGGTACACTCAACGGGACAGGGACGCCATTTATTTTTCGACTGACAGGAACCACTGTATCCTAAATAAGCTAATAAAAATTTATCAAGAGTATTTAGGTTACTTTAGATTCGCATTGTTACCTAAACAATGTACAGCTAAATTTGTTGGCTAAATTTAAAAGCTCAGTTCGTGGAATGTGTTTAACGTATCAACCATCTTGCAAAGTGATTCGCTGCCTCATACGGTCATTAGTTGCATAACAAACTTGAATTGTTGACAGCATGAACCAAACTAGTGTAAGACTTCAGTGTTTATTGATGACTAGTAGGTGAACAAACTAGTATACGCGCTCTAAGAGTAGAGCGAACAGTGGAAGGTAAAGCTAACGATATTTACAAGGCGGCGTTACTGCAGTTAAGGTAAGTAATTTAACGTTCCTTCCTTTAGTATTTCAACAAATATGTGGTAGCAGTGTCTCTCCTAGAGCCTGTGAGAATGTAAACAAGGACGGGCTGCCTCATCAATCACTGGCGTTACACTTCATCCTTCTGTCATTCAGTTTTTTTTTTTACGCCAATATGGAATTTTGCTGGATCTTGAAATCTGCTCAGACTTGTGATCCTGACAAAAAACAATGCAACACTAACCAACCTAAGGTACCCCACCAAACCTGACTGAATGTTTTTTTGGAGGGGTGGCTAAAGTTAGGTTACGTTTGGCTATTTCTTTTAAGTTGGTTTATATTGGACTTGGTTATTACGGTATCTATCTTAGGTAGGTTAGGTATGGTTATTTATTCAAGTTGGATTAAGATAGGTTTGGTTGATTCGTATTATATAATTTTAGTAGGAAATCCAAGATGACGCATAACACTCAAATTGATTCCATTATTAAGACTTAGAAAGATCTCTAAGGTATTATTTTAGTTTCGGTCATCCTCGGTTAGGTTAGGTTAGGTTACACTAGTTTAGGTTAGGTTAGTTTAGTTTGGATAAAACAGGGATGTTGGAAAACAAGCGTTCTCTCACAACCTAAGAAGAAAACAAGGGAATTAATTTGTTCGCAAGCTGATTTTCCCCCAAATTTGTAGCTGCAAACTTGAGGGTTAAACTTAGGGAACTTTACCTAGTATCTACCAAAGTGTGAGTAGCGTACCAGAAACACTACATTTAAATTATCAGATACAATTAGATGTTGACATACAACACCACCCATCACTACATATAACACCATCGATCATCACTACATATAACACCATCGATCATCACTACATATAACACCATCCATCATCACTACATATAACAACATCCATCATCACTACATATAACAACATCCATCATCACTACATATAACACCATCGATCATCACTACATATAACAACATCCATCATCACTACATATAACAACATCCATCATCACTACATATAACACCATCCATCATCACTACATATAACACCATCGATCATCACTACATATAACACCATCGATCATCACTACATATAACACCATCCATCATCACTACATATAACAACATCCATCATCACTACATATAACAACATCCATCATCACTACATATAACACCATCCATCATCACTACATATAACACCATCCATCATCACTACATATAACACCATCCATCATCACTACATATAACAACATCCATCATCACTACATATAACAACATCCATCATCACTACATATAACACCATCCATCATCACTACATATAACACCATCCATCATCACTACATATAACACCATCCATCATCACTACATATAACACCATCCATCATCACTACATATAACACCATCCATCATCACTACATATAACAACATCCATCATCACTACATATAACAACATCCATCATCACTACATATAACACCATCCATCATCACTACATATAACACCATCCATCATCACTACATATAACACCATCCATCATCACTACATATAACAACATCCATCATCACTACATATAACACCATCCATCATCACCACAGATCGGTAAAGTAGTTTCCGAGGTTCTCGTGCGGACACACACACACACACAAACAGACATACTTCTTTGTTTTATATATATATATATATATATATATATATATATATATATATATATATATATATATATATATATATATATATATATATATATATATTTTTTTTTTTTTTTTTTTTTTTTTTTTTTTTCACAGTGTGAACAGAAGAGGGGGTCATCATACTACAAAAGACACTGCAATTGCTTATGTGAAGCCTTAATGTATACAGTACAGTTGTTTATTTTATTTTTCTTGGTGAGAAATTATATTACTTAAGAATCAAGACTTTTAAAACCTTTCAGTTTTTCATTCCATTGCTTACTAATTCATTTAAACCATCGCAATAAAAGCAAAATAGTGTAATATTCATTATGTTATTCGCATATTAGAAAATATTTATATTTTTGTTACTTACTACAATCCCCCTCGTAGATCTTAGTGATGCTGTTGTCCCTGCAGGCAGCAGCCTCGAGACCACAGTCACTACCGTAGGTCACACCGTCACTGCCACACACCGGGGCCCAGATGGCTGGGCAGGGGCGTAAGCATGGATCTGTGGATGTTCATAAAGAGTAATTAACTAACTATGGAAACTGTAACACTGTGTAAACATTTTACAGTGTTTGTGTGTTTATTAAGAGTAAATATTTATAATTAAATTTAATATCAACTAAATCACCTGATGTACGGAACTGCACAGTACGTGTCAATATTTATATGCTTATTAAGAACAAATATTTGTGATCTAGACACCTAAATCGCCCGATGTTTTCGAACTGGTTCCAATTTCTGTGATCAACACTAGCAGGTAGGCCCTATTGTATACAGTACACCCCCTCCCCACAGACCGTGTTGCAGGTGCCGAGCAAAGAGCGTATAAGGGAGGCAGTTGTCGCTCCCGTGTTAAGTGTTCTCGGTAGTCTGGACGATGTCCAGGTATTATTTGAAGTAGGAAGCTGAAACTGCGAAATGTTTGGGCATTTTTTTTTCAATAGTGACTCATACATATTGTGGGTATTTTGTTTATGACATGGGGGGGGGGGGGGGGCAGCGTACAGTGAACGCACCACTACTTGTGATACGGCGACGAAAATAATAATTACATGCTGGCAGTTAGCTGAACACGACAAAGTCTTATTGTTACAACGTTTATGTTCTTATTAAACAAGTGTCAATTATTATGTTTCACTGATACTATGGTTTAACATTTGGTAAAGAGGCATTCGGAAGGGCAGACTCGCAAAATATGAAAATTATATACTTTTTTAAAGAACAGTAAACAACAAAACTAAAAGTGTAGTGAAACAAAAGCTCCCAGCTGAATGTTTTGATCTTGACCTTTGGTTTATTTCCTCATCAAGGTAGACCAAAAAAGTTGGGCTTGGTTTGATAATGTTTCCTCAACACGAGAGAAATAAGTTCGATCTGGTGGACTAAACGCTGTCAAAAAATCAGCTCTTCATGCTTTACCCAAGAGTCATCCTCCGATCTTGTGGAAAGGACAAGTGGAGATCATACCCGAGCATTAGGGTTTACTGTACCTACCTCTGCGGTTGGAACCAGTACAGTACCTCTTTGGGCATCCGTGACTGCCACCGTCACAACTACCATCAGCAGGACGAGTCGCCTCCAAGTCATCTTGCCTTAAGTCACCTGTGGCCCGCGTCACAACCTGAGGGAAGCACTTGACTGTACTACAGCTAGAGTATCTGGCACACAAGTCAAGCTGATACATTTAACAACCATGTACAGTAGATGATTCCTGACCTGTAGTTTGATAGCCGAGAAAAAACAAACACACAGGTATATAGAATACAATGAAATGATTAAATTCCACCCACCCAAGCTGCTTTTAAAATACAGACCGAGAACTAATCTAATTTTTTACATGGTCTTTAACTCCAAGTTTAAATTGATAATTTTCGTATTTTTTAAAAAATTCGACCAATAATATAACAGTAAATATAAACTGGAGGTTTTCCATGATTTATGAAGCTAAGCAGTGTTCCTTGTGTAGTATTATTGTGACACAAAGGACAGGGAGAAGTCACACAAATGTTGTTACTATGAAAGCTTAAACCTTTATCAGGAAATACATTCCAGATGGAGTTTATGTAAAATTCAGCAAATTCCAGAAAGAGATAATGTCCGTCCAGGCCTCGGTCACCCCCTCCCCCCACCAGACTACTTTTAGACGCAATTTATTAGACATTTACGTCGGCATTATTTCACCATGAAATATCTATGAATGTATTACTATAAGAAGAATCTTCTTTTGCCTGGCTATTATAACTTCATCTAACCCGTTTAAAGCAAATTAATGTGTTGTATTTTCACCCAAGCCTACAGTATGTAGTCAGACCTTGTTTTCACCGATTGATGGCCGAGACAGAGCAATCAGCTTTTTTCTTATGATCATCTAATACCTCAGTTGATAAGTGAAATGTTGATACACAGTTATTATGGCGTGTGGGTGGCGTTATGGTGCCCTGTGACGTCAGAGTAAATTGATTCAGCGTCCTTCTGTATTAGAGAAAACTTACTATGAGAGCCTAGTGTGTATCGTGTGCTATTATTATATTAATAACTGGCACAGCAAGCAACAGATAATCAAACAATATCACAATCTTATATAAGGAGCATAACGTGGAGACAAGAGACCCGGATCGAAGATGTGGGTTGATTCCCTATAATAAAACACCACTAGACTACTGCTCAAGATAACCAAAGATGGATCAATAAAAACGAGACGTGGGTAGAAAGCTTCACACACTAACCAACGAAGACCTTACCGGAAAAATATAGTTGATGATGAAGCAGCAGAAGCGGAACACCTTTGTGGACAACAGCCAAAGACTGACCTTTATATATGTCTGGCGGAAAGAGACTGGGATAGCAACAGAGGGCTGCAGGAGGGAGTCGTGAAGAGGCGTCGTCCTGTTATCAGCTGGTGTGGTGTGGTGGAAGCAGGGTGCGGCTGACTTCAATTAACGACATAATCTTGTTCATATAGTGTAGTGTATCAGTGACCGACACCTAAAACTTCAGATATTTCGGATGTGATGTAATTGTATGCATGATTCATCCAAGTAATGGTGTAATATTACTGTCATCTTGAGGACTCTAGCAAGTATTTGGTTGGATTTCCAAGGCTATTGCTGTCTGTTTATCTTAGGCTTCCTGGAATCAATTCTGCAATTCATGTTCTTCAGAAGACTACATTTTGTCGTTTGGATTTAGTTACTGAGAACCATTGTAAATATTTCAGCCCTTGTGTTTGGCTACACGCGGCTGTACAGTATTATAACCTACAGGATCATCTGTGGCGTCAGGAGTTTCCGAAAGTAAGAAATACATAGAATTTATCGCTATCCGGCAATTACAGTATATATGTATTACGACAGGTGAACCAAAATATGTTCCTCAACTGAATGCTTTTGATACGACCATAAATTTGGTGGGCACATAAGAACACACTGTATACTGTATATAACGCGCGCTTGTGTGTGTGTGTGTGCGCGCGCGCCATTGGCGTAAGCGAATATTAGGAAGATTCAGATTTGCCCCCAGGGAGCTAGTTTATTGGGCACCCCCTTACATCCTGTGCAAGGTGAAGCGCAGAAGCGTTTACAGCGCCCAACAGGGAAATATGAAAAGTTCATACTTGCCTTTATGACTCGTACATTAAGGGCGTAAAAGCCTGAAGGGTCATAGGTTCTGTCAAGTTACATAAAGTGAGAGAATGATGAGTGTGTGGGGGGAAAGTTCCCGGTACATTTTATCTGTATGGCAAAGAGTGGCAGGTCCCTAATAATGTCAAATGCCAGGCCTGTGACTAGGAGGAGGGATAGGTATTAGGAAGGTGCGCAGTGGAAGCAGTGACTGGCAGCAGTAACTTACCTGCTGACTCATGTTAGTCCACATAGACCTTGGTAGGACATACTGTATGTAGATGTAACTCCGCACCTAACATGCAGACATGAGCTAACTCATGAACATAATATAAAAAAGCTTCATATTAAAGACCTTCTCTTAACACTCGGATGTTAGGAACAAAACTAAATAATGAGTGAATCTCTGCCTTGGGCGACACTCGCTCCTTACACCCAGAGATGGACGAACACACATGATAATTTTGATGAAGCAACAAAATGATACAAAACTATGAGTAAAGGTTAAGTTTACTTATGCTTGAGTTTACAGGTTTTTCCATTGTACAGACTTTATGTTATTTCCACAATTTATCGCTTTTGTGTTTACAATCTCCAGTATTTTTTTCTTTTAGTCCCTATGCCGCCAATTGGTGACGTCACCGTGAAGTAAGCTTTATGGCACTGTACAATACTTTATTGGTAATTTGTATTAAGTGAGCCCCTAATAATGCCGTATATGATGGGCGCCACCTTGGCACCCTTGGGGATTTTTTTATATGCCAAAGTAAAATGTCCGCCAAATCAAATAATGAGGAAGTCACACGCAGTCTGTTTATTATAATGTTTTACATTATTTTACAGTATATATTATTGTTTATATACAGGCACAGTCAAAAGAGCAAGCATACAATATACACTTGCATTCTTAACAGTTTTGAAAGCAAGTTTAATAAACTGGTAATTATCAGATAAATAACATAAATAGAATAAGCAAATGTGACACTGTGTTAATTATAAAATTATTTACAGTGTTTTTATTCGCCCATTATAACATTCTTCGGTGACACCATGACCTGCAGAGCACGAGAGGTGGGCAGAGGACCAGTTGTTATACGTGGCTGTGCTCAACACCCACACTATGTACTGTAGATGACACACGTGAAGGCAGAGGCACAGTACTGGTAAAAGTAAATTTGATACATCTGAATACTTTTTCTCTTGTCCTCAATGGCGAAGAGGATAAAAGAAAAAGAAAAGAATAACAATTAAAATACGAAGATATAATATAATCTATTAAAGAGATGTGTTGATAAATGAACAACAAATAGTAGTCGGTAAAAAATTAACACATTATCAAAACTATCTTAACACATATATAAAATTGATCTTAAAGTACAAGTTAGTTACAACAAATACAAATTACTACAGTACATGTGCACAGATAATAAATTTTATTAG
Organism: Homarus gammarus; assembly: GCA_958450375.1. Classification (NCBI taxonomy): domain Eukaryota; kingdom Metazoa; phylum Arthropoda; class Malacostraca; order Decapoda; family Nephropidae; genus Homarus; species Homarus gammarus. The sequence goes on along the minus strand of CAUDMG010000100.1, from coordinate 2,460,263 downwards.
TTTTTAATTGCAATTACCGTGAATTTACCGATATATAAAACAAGTAAATTTATAAAAAAAAATTGCCTTCGTTTCAACATACTCTGGAAATAATTATGATTTAAACAAAGACCCAGTAGAGGTAGTCAGCGTTACTTAATGGTATGGATGACTATGTGGGGGACACACGGATACTGACAACCAAGACGTAAGGAAAGATACAACCAACTCCCAACCAATATAAATGCAAACCACAATCATTATAGAACCATTATACAACCAAGTCGCAACCAAGTTACATTCGTCAGACCCCAAACACAAAGGGCGTAACGAATTGTCAGTTTTAGTAAAAAAAAATTGTGTAAGCGGACGAGTTTGTGTAACTTGTACTTTACTTTTATCCTCTTCACCACTGATCGGTTCGTTAGCGGCTTGGGCGATCGGTCACGTCTCTGTTAGGCACTGTTGGCAAGTGCTGGGCAGGTACTAGCTCTCTGTTACACACTATTGGCAAGTACTGGGCAGGTACTAGCTCTGTTACATACTATTGGCAAGTACTGGGCAGGTACTAGCTCTCTGTTACACACTGTTGGCAAGTACTGGGCATGCACTGGCTCCTGAATGTACCTGAACCTGCTCCAGTGTTGGTCAAGTCTGGTCTTGAAACAGCTCACACTCGGTGCCGTCACAACACTCTCTGGCAGATTGTTCCAAGAGTTCACAACTCTCACTCCTGTACAACCATTACCCAACTGTGTGTGTGTACCTACGTCTCAGAGCAGCGTGCGTAGTGGTGGTGGTAGAGATGGTATTAGTGGTTGTGGTGATATTAATGATTGTGGTAGCAGCGGTATTGGTGGTGATAGTAATGTTTGTGATAATAGTGGTACTGGTGGGTGGGGTTTAAGAGTGTGGACAGGACAGTACAGTATAACAGCCCGACAGCCGGTGACGTACTCGAGGCCTCCTGAAAAGAAAAACAATTTGAGAATATTGTTAGTTTGTTGTAAATCTCTCCCAAGTATAACTGAGAGAGAGAGAGTTTAAGTAAAAGATGGTTCTCTGTAAAGAAGTATGTACCCGTGCTTCCTCAAGTTATTGTTCACTTTTGGAGTACAGATTAAGATATGTCCCTATGAGTTCTATAATATTTTAATTTTAAACATGTGGTTTACACACACACACACACACATACAGTCAAATTTAGGCAAGAAACTGATAAACTCACGACAAATCATCTTACACAAGGCGAAGAGTGGTTGTGTGCGAGGCGGTGAAAAAACTGGCGGGAAGACAGGGAGTGAGTCGTCTTGAATAGTTTCCCCGTCAAAATCATACTGAGTTCCGTTTTCTATGAGTTCCTTAGAGTTTGAGGAGGCTTCTACTGAACGGAGTACAGTTTCCCCCACAGTGGTCTCCAACACCCTGGTGAAGCAGAGGGACTTAATATGTTGCTATGTTATGTCTCTTGATGTGAACACAGTTTACAAGGTTTCTCATATTCTCTTTCTCAGCCTCTCTCTCTTTCATCCTTCTTTTGTAAAGTCTAGGTATATGAACCGGAAGGGTGTCGTGAATTTCTCCCCTACAAACGCTGTTTGTCGCTGAGTAGCCGACCATGTGAATTCCCCAGTGTATGCCTCGTGGTCTGGGTCAACCAGCGCCGCCATACATCACGGAGGTCAACTACTAAGCCACGCCTACCTCCGCTATTTAAGACCTGACCTCGTGGTGACCTCTCTCTTCTAGCTACAGCCGCAGCAAGCAACACCACCTCCTCCGCCGCTGCCTGGCGGTCCTCGCTCCCGCCGGCGAGCATGGCGACCCACAAGCTGTCCTCCTCTGAGTATCCTCACCAACCAGCTCTCTCTACATCACGCTTGTAACCACGCTGCCACTTCCCAGCACCAAGCTGCATTGTTCATCCAAAACAACATGTATACAGAGAGCACATTGTGAGTTTCCTTTCTCCATCCCATCCTGAGTGTGAACCCAAACATCCCATACCCCACAAGGGCACGAGAGGGAGTGAACATAATTTTACGGTACCTCGTGTCCTCGGTCAGGAGAAAACCATTTTCTTCTTTACAGCTACAGCAGACTTGAACAATTTACCTGACTTCATCAAAACCAGTTATGGTATTGAACAGCTCAAAGGTAAAACTAAATGCACAACACATATTTTTCCTTTGCTTTTATCCTTTTCAACACTGATCGGCTCGTTAGCCGCTTGGGCACGTCTCTATTACGCACTCTTGGCAAGAACTGGGCGAAGCTACAGGAGAATAATTTCTATAATATTAACAATAGAATACTATATTTTTGGAGTGATCCGCCAGCCTTGGGTAGTCCTAGTGCAATGTAAGCCTTGGTGAACTTTTAAAACTTCCATTATCACTCCTGTAGACATACTATTACTGATTAAAGACTGCCTTCCACGGCCTTCCTACACCACGTACAGTATATCCTCATTGTTTATATTCATGTTGCACTGTATATCTGCATAGTTTATATACATACCTATCCAATTGTAAACCTGCATTATTATTATTATTATTATTATTATTATTATTATTATCATCATCATCTCTCTCTCTCTCTCTAACTTACGGTACAGAAGTAGCGGGGATGCCCAGTTGGTTCATGTGTATGTGTCTAAGAGAGTAAGAGCCGCCAGAGGCCAGGGGCACGTCTCTGGTGCTCTTCCAGCGCTCTACGTGGTTGGTGATGGACTCCTGCACCTCCGAGTTGAGGAAGCAGTAGAACACCGTCACCACCAGCCCCTGGAACGTTATATGTAGCTCAGTGTACATAAAAACCGTTATTCGTGCTATTAATAACATGTTAAGATCGTCACTAATGTCATTACCTGGTCTTGTAACATTAAATCTTACTGTATTTATCAAGACAGTCTCACCGTTACCACCAGATTTTGTAACGTTACATCTGTTAATTATACGTACTGTACAGTCACACCGTCACAGTATTACCAGAGTACCGTAACGTTTAATGTAATGAGAGTCGTCAAAACTGTTACCACAAACTCCCGTAACGTTATATTTAGTAACACGTACAGTACATAAACATCTTCACACAGGTAAACAACACTAGAGGTGTATCTTACCTGTGTGGAGAGTACCGTGGCCCTGACGTAGGCTATCACGAGTGCCAGGGTGCCTTGAGTGGGTGCCAGTAGGAGGAGGACATGCGGGATACCCAATAGAGGCATCAACACCACGAGGGACCTAAGTGCTCTCAGTCCCTGCTTCACCCACGGCTGTGCCTCCAGCGTTGTATTCCTCGCTCGCAACTTCTTCACCAACACCTGAGAGAGTTGTTACCTGTGACATGTATTTTAATTATCTCCTTAAAGTGTAATAATTGTTTTAAATTTCCTTATAGACACAAAAATAATTATCTAATGCTCTTCTGTTGTTTGTATAAATAAGATCACACACACACACACACACACACACACACACACACACTAAGATAAATGACAAAGACAAAAAAACTCTTAAGAATAAACAATTGTTTGATTACTGACGACCATGACGTGTGCGAGGAATAAGGTGTTGAGGGCCAGCACCAGCAGGACAGGACTCCGGTGTACCCAGTTGAGGGAGGACTCTGTTACCCAGGGACATCGTATCTGTTCCTGACCAACGCCTCCACCAGTAGTACCTGCACCGCCACCAGTACCCTACAGGAAATAAATATATGGTGGTTGTGTTAGGCAATCATTGGTCGAGTCAATTTATAATATTGCTTAGAGTTTGTTCATGTACTACCATGGTATACCTGTACCATCTGTCTACATGGTGTACCTGGACTGTATATTTACATTATATTCCTGTACTGTCTATGTGGTACAGGGAGACATAATCAAGGATTCTCAAACTTTGTTACGTTAAATATTATGAACACCGTCAATACCACAGTATGCTAATGCAGCGGCTGGGTGAATAATGCCCGAGCCACTACGAACAGCGAAGAAAACGTTAAGTGAGAGAGAGAGAGAGCTCCGACGCGCCAGAAATCCAGGAGCAGCCTACCCAAGCAGACGCTCGTCTATAGGAAGCTCCCGGCAATATTCAGTTCATTACATTAAGCTCGTTAATTCCGTATTATAACGCACTGTAGCACGAGAAGTTAATATGTCGCCTTATGAAGACCCGACTCCTCCTGACGTTGCTATAGGAATCTTGCTAGCAGTGTTTTTACTTAGATCCAGATTCATCTGTTGGTAAAATCTCATTGCAATTCTGACGACATGTGATTTATTTATTCCTTTCTATATAGGTACGAGGCTAAGAGATTCTACACACACACTGAAGTGAAACAAGTATATAATTAGGAATGACGTGAGAATTGAACTGAAACCTTACTATAACAGTTGGCTTACATGAAGATTAGTTGCCCTTTGGTTAGGTTAGGTTAGGCTAGGTTATGTTTAGGGTGGTTAATCTTCAGGTGATATATTTGGTGATGCCTAATCTTCACGTAATCCTATAATAATATTAATAAAAATAATAATCACCGTCGACATATTGGATTAAGTTAAACCCAGGAGGATGCTAGTTCCAACCCGGGAAATTTTTAATCACATGCTTGGGTAAACGGCGCTGAGAGGAGGGAACGCTGAGCCAGGTAACCGTCGCTGTCTCTTGGATCACATGGTCTTTAGTAACTGTTATGAGACGAGTAATTTTCTCTCTCTCTCTCTCTCTCTCTCTTCCACCCCCTTTCTTTTTCTTTCTCTACCCATGTTTTCTTTTAATTTCCCTCTATCTCGCCTCCTCCCCTCCTCTCATTTACCCCCCCTCACGTCTCCTCCCCTTACCTCTCTCGCTGGTCTGAAGATTATCCTGACGAAGGCCCAGACGAAGGTAACAGGTAATGGAACACCTGTAACCGAGACATAATTCAGGTTAATCCGGTTTTTTTTTTCTTCTCGGTAATATCGCGATAAAAGTTGACACCGGTTTAGCGTGTGTAGAGACGATGCAGGTATACACTAAGAACTGGGTCAGGTTGAGGCTGAGGCTGGGGCCCATTTGACTAATCCCTTCACTGTCGAGGTACATTGTTTTTATACCTGGACCGACTATATTCATTGTATGCCTGTATCGTCAATGTATACTGTATACCTGTATTATCTATATACATGCATGTTGAATCAGTGTAAGCTTGTAAACTATTATACTGAGAATGTATGTATGTATGTACTCGTAAGCCGGTATTAAGGAGAAGTTAGGTTAGGTTTGCGTTATGTGAAAGTCAGGTTAAGTTAGATTAAAGTTAAGTTAGCTTTGATTAGGTTAAATTTAAGTTAAAAGTTAGGTTAGGTTGCGTTAGGTTAGCTTAAGTTAGGTTATGTTACGTTAGGTAAAGTTAGATTCAAGTTAGGTACTGACCCCAGCCAAGCAGAAAGTAGGTTAGATTAAGTTAGATTCAAGTTAAGTTAGGTGAGGTGAGGTTAGGTTAAGTTAGGTTAGGTTAAGTTAGTCAAATTAGGTACTGACCCCAGCCCAGCAGCAGGTAGACTCGCAGCTTGATCTTCTCCACGTAGAACGTCTTCAGCACCAGCAGGTAGAGGTAGAGTCCTGGGGGAAGTGACACACTCATTATATATACCCTAGGATGTCTGTCTCTGAGTCACCTAGGATCTGTGAGTCAGCTAGAATATCCGTGAGTCACCTAGGATCTGAGTCAGCTAGAATATCCGTGAGTCACCTGTGATGTGTGAGTCACCTTGGATGTGCGAGTCAGCTAGGATATCCGTGAGTCACCTAGGATGTGTGAGTCAGCTAGAATATCCTTGAGTCACCTAGGATGTGCGAGTCAGTTAGAATATCCGTGAGTCACCTCGGTTGTGCGAGTCAGTTAGAATATCCGTGAGTAACCTCGGTTGTGCGAGTAGTTAGAATATCCGTGAGTCACCTCGGTTGTGCGAGTCAGCTAGGGATAACATGAAGGTTGGAGCGACTCAGGCACACATCCCGAGCACACCTGAAGATAGCTCCCAATTATTTCACCTGGGTTAAGTTAAGTTATGTTAAATTAGTTTTTATTAGGTTAGCGTAGTTTATGTTAAATTATGTTAGGTTATGTTAGATTAGTTTGGCTTGTTATGTTATGTTAGTTTAACTTATAAAGTTAGATTAGGTTAGGTTAGGTTGGTATAATACAGAAGGTGTAGATATAGTTAGAAGTTATTTGTTGTAGGATGTAAGGTGAGGAAGATTGGTAGTAAATTATTTACTTATTAATATATATTCTTAGGGGGAATTTTCTAAACACCAACTCTAAGTACAGCTATTTATTAGTTAACTCAATGGTATGGACACATTAATAGATCATTATATTGAAGTTACTAGACAATTACTCTCGGACACAAACATGAAATGGATACACTTCCCACCATAAGTAACTCACACTATGGATCGCTCTGACAATGATTCACGTGTGACCTGACGGAGGCCCAGTGGCTGGGGAAGCTGCAGTTGCTGCTGGACTATCCCTCCTATGGGAGACTCTGCTAGCCGGAGAGGGAAGTCTCCCTCCCGACCTCGACTAATGACGAGCGTGACTCCTGTCTTCTTCTGACTCCTGTCTATCTCTGGGAAGGAGCTGTCGGCCCCCTCCCTGTTATAACAATAATGTGCTCCATGGAAGGAGCTGCAGGGCCCTTATATTGGAGATCTCCAGCCGGAAGATGTCGTCACTAATCTGGGTGTCTGGTCAGGTGACAGGTGTACTCGCTGGAGGGTAGCTTCTTGGGTAACACGGTCATGACGCCGGGTTAGCTAATGACGTGGTGGTGAGAACTCTGGGTCAATGTGACCGTGACCTCTCCTAATTAACACTAAACTGGTTAGATCTGGACAGCTGTGTTTGCCCAGGTGCGTTTTCTTGTCGCCGGTCGGTAATGCTTCCTAATTATTACCACCCAGGTGTGTCTGCCCAGGTGTAATTTCTTGAGTAACACGGGTCATAATGCCTGGTTAACTCAGGTACCTTGTAGCCGTGACCTCTCCTGAGTGTCAACTTACGTTGGTGACCCCGTGGGCATCTACTTACTGTTATATCTGCTGTTCTCTGCGCTGCAAGTTATGGTCTGATAAACAATCATAACATTGGTTACTATAAACTTGAAATAAAATGTAATGTTTTGGTGTGTACACTATGTATGTATTGTTACGAGTTGGGGATTTAGAATATAGTTATACGTCTACCCAGATCCCAACAGGTAACAACAAAAAAAAAACAAAGACAATCGGACTAAAAAAAGGGTAGACAAAGGATGCGAGTTTTCGTTGTATATAATAAAGTACCATAAATTCCTTAACAAAATATTCAGCTTATAAACTACCCTTAACCAAACTTAACCTAAACACGAACAGTATATACATAGTAATAAAACATAGAACAATAGTGAAGCAATGTGGAGGGGGAAGAGGCAATACAAGATTACAAGTACTTAAGTGAGGAGCTGAGATGGCTGACGAGCAAGGCTGAGTATGGTAGAAGACGGTAAATAGTCACTGTGCCGTAGGTTTCCAGGATAGGTGATCCTGTGGTCGCTTCCCAGAGTGAAGTGTGTCCTCTCCTCGAATTGGAGCTGACAAAGTCGACTGAGGCGGAAGTGACGCAACAACCAGGATATGGAGAAGGGAAACCCGAGAGTGGTAACTAAGACGAGCCATACTCGTGTTTCGTCCCTAGATGGCGTTGCTCGTGGTGCTGGGTAGGTAGATGAAGACAATCGGTGGAGGGGTTCGTAACAGTATGTACTGTATGTATGTATGTAGTGTAATGGTCAGCATGCTTGCCTCGCAAGCAAGCGGACCTAGGTTCGATCCCAGGGACAGGTGAAACTATGGGCAACTTTCTTTACACCATTTGCCTCTGCCTACCCAGCAGTGATTGGGGACCTGGATGTTAATCGATTTGCGGATCGTGTTCCGGGGTAATGGTTAGCCAGTGCAGTTGGCGAGTTGTCCGGTCTTCTCAGACTATTCCTTGAAACTGGGCCATACAGCTCGTTAACTTAGGTTGTGGTTGTTGTGTTGGCGACAGCGTCTACACCTTAAACATATGGGCATGGGGGTGGGGGAAACTGCAGTGGGAGCAGGTAAACAAAGTAAAAGATTACAGGGAAATAGTGTTAGGAATGATGACAAAACTAAATTAAACAGGGAGTTTAAAACTAAACGCGGTAAAGGGAGGACTCAGAACACGACTAACTTAAATGTCTACTACGCGAACAGTAGAAGTATGAGAAACAAAATGGATGATATTAGGGCCTTGGTATGTACCGAAAAAATCGATATAATAGCATTCACTGAAACATGGATCAACCTAGACTCAAGTGAGTTGCCGGTCGAATACCAAATTGCGGGTTACAAATTGTTCCATACCGATAGGCAGACCAGGAAAGGAGGCGGAGTAGCAATCTATGTTAGGGATAATCTGAAGTGTGAAATAAATAAGGAAATAAAAACTGAGCGGAATACAGAAACAATTTGGATAGAATTAATCGACGGTAGGGAAAAATTAATCACAGGAGTAATATATAGACCTCCCAATCTTGATAGAGTCATTGAGCGACTTATCTGGGATGAAATGCGCAGGGCTTCCATACACAACAAAGTCTGTATAGTAGGCGACTTTAAACTTGGCCAAATTGATTGGACTGACCTTACGGGTAACTCAGAATCAGAGGATTTTCTCGAGACGATCCAGGACTGTTTCCTAAGTCAACATATAACCAAACCCACCCAGGGTAATAATATACTCGATTTAGTTTTGTCGAACAGAGAAAACCCCATTAGCAATGTCGAGGTAGGGAACGAACTTGCAAACAGCGATCACAAAGAAATTAGATTCCAGTTAGATTTTCAGGGCATACATAAGGAAAATTCCACTAAAGTACCAGATTTCAGAAGGGCAAACTTTGACAGTTTAAAGAGGCAGCTGAGAGAGGGGGTGTCACGCTTGGCCGTGAACCTGACAGATGACTCGGACCTGATAACGAGATCTGAGATTGCCGAGTTCCACGACAATTTAAATAATGAGTTACTTAATGCACAAAGGCAGAACATACCATACAAAAAACTCAGATCAGACAACATTGACCCTAAATGGATAAATAATTATTTAAAGAACATCATTGGCCAAAGGAAGGCTATAGGTAGAAGGATAAAGCGTGGCGAAATTTACCTCCAGGATTATTATAAGATATTGGCGAGTAGGGTTAAAACCGAGATAAGGAAAGCCAAGAGGAATAATGAGGTAAGGATAGCAAGGGAGGCGAAGACAAACCCCAAAGGATTCTACCAAATGTATCAAACTAAAACACGAGAAAAGATTGGACCAATACGGTGAGATACTGGCGAGCTCACTGATAACGACGGAGAAATGAGCAATAATTTGAATAAATATTTTTCCACAGTTTTCACCACCGAAAATTTAAACATGATACCCGAGGCACCGACTCAATTCAGAGATAGTGAAAAAAACAAATTAAGTGAGATAGTAGTGACTAGTAACGATGTTAGTAAGCAAATAGACAAACTAAAGCCTAATAAGTCACCTGGTCCCAATGAGATATTTGCCAGAGTATTAAAGGAATGTAAGGAAGAGCTTAGTATGCCCTTAGCAAAGTTGTTTAACATGTCCTTAAAAACAGGTGTAGTACCAGAATCCTGGAGGATAGCGAATTTAATACCGATTTTCAAGAAGGAGGATAGATCACTATCCTCTAACTACCGCCCAATCAGTCTAACATCAATAGTAGGCAAATTACTGAAAGCAATCATTTCAAACTCTATTCGAAATCACCTGGAGAAGCACTGATTGATCAATGATTCCCAGCACGGCTTCACAAGCGGACGTTCTTGTCAAACTAATCTATTAACATTCTTTTCATCAGTTTTCGAATCGGTGGACGAGGGGCACAATTATGATGTGGTATATCTCGACTTTAGCAAAGCCTTCGACAGAGTCCCCCACGAAAGACTAATTAGAAAGGTAGAAGCACATGGCATCAAAGGTAACATCCTTAAATGGATTAGGGCGTGGTTACAGGACAGGAAACAGCGAGTGAGCATTAACGGCACTAAGTCCCATTGGAGCAATGTCACAAGTGGAGTTCCCCAAGGCTCAGTACTTGGACCATTATTATTTATTATATACATAAACGACATAGATATTGGCATAGACAGCAACATAAGTAAATTTGCTGATGACACTAAAATAGGACGTGTTATTAAATCTGACGAGGACTCCGCAAAACTACAGGAAGATCTAAACAAATTTTTCGAATGGTCTGAAAAATGGCAGATGAAATTTAACGTGGACAAATGTAAAGTACTCAGTATAGGAGATGTAAACAGGGAAACCAGATACCAGATGAACAACGATGCCATAGAGAAATCCGACTGCGAGAGAGATTTAGGAGTAATGATAAGTAGGAACCTTAAGCCAAGTAAACAATGTGTTTTTCCTCGTAACAAGGCTAATAAAGTACTTGGGTTCATACAAAGGAGTGTTAGTTACAAGACTAGCGAGGTCATCCTAAAACTGTATCTTGCGCTTGTGAGACCATACATGGATTACGCAGTTCAGTTCTGGTCACCGTATTACAGAATGGATATAGAATCCTTGGAAAGAATTCAGAGGAGAATGACAAGACTAATCCCAGGCATTAGGAACCTTGAGTATAGAGACAGGTTAAAGCATCTTAATTTGCACTCCCTCGAGAGACGTAGAGCGAGGGGCGACCTGATAGAGGTGTATAAGTGGAAGTCAGGGTTAAACAAAGGGGACATTACAAAGGTACTCAAACTATCCAACCAGGAGCGAACTCGTAACAATGGTTTTAAATTAGACAAATTTAGATTTAGGCGTGAAATAGGTAAACACTGGTTTGGAAACAGAGTAGTGGATGAATGGAACAAGTTACCAAATATCATCATTAACTCGAATACGCTGAATAGCTTCAAACATAGGTTGGATGCTTATATGAGCAATAGGGGTTGGGTGTAAACGGGACTGCCCACTATGGGCCAATAGGCCCGCTGCAGTTTCCTCCATTCTTATGTTCTTATGTTCTTAAATTCACGCCTAGGTGGTCCTTGGGCCGGCCATCCTCGTTACACGAGAGGCAAACATTATTTATGTATGTATTTCAATCTAAATTGTAAAGTATTTGTATTAACATTTACATTTTATTACGACAACTTACTGCCTTAACCAACTGTTTTCAAAGTCAAATGTTTATCTCAATTACCCTTCAAATTTTCCTCGTCAATTCATTAACCATAGCAATTCCCTATATTTACCCGTTCTAATTTGCCCAATATACCCTAAAAGAGAACTCAGGTTCTCAACTGGCTCAGCCATGTTAATATTGTTATTATTATACACTCTGTATTTGAGTTTTTCTGGATAAATAAACTGTTTCAAATCAATTCCAATTTCTCTATATCTCTGTCGCGTAATAAAGCCTGGAGCTACCAGTACTGTACAGGGTGTCTCATAGGTGGCGCTCCATAGTACTGTACAGGGTGGCTCATAGGTGGTGCTCAATAGTACTGTACAGGGTGGCTCATAGGTGGCGCTCCATAGTACTGTACAGGGTGTCTCATAGGTGGCGCTCCATAGTACTGTACAGGATGTCTCATAGGTGGCGCTCCATAGTACTGTACAGGGTGTATCATAGGTGGCGCTCCATAGTACTGTACAGGGTGTCTCATAGGTGGCGCTCCATAGTACTGTACAGGGTGTATCATAGGTGGTGCTCCATAGTACTGTACAGGGTGTCTCATAGGTGGCACTCCATAGTACTGTACAGGGTGTCTCATAGGTAGCGCTCCATAGTACTGTACAGGGTGTCTCATAGGTGACACTCCATAGTACTGTACAGGGTGGCTCATAGGTGGCTCTCCATAGTACTGTACAGGGTGGCTCATAGGTGGCGCTCCATAGTACTGTACAGGGTGTCTCATAGGTAGCTCTCCATAGTACTGTACAGGGTGGCTCATAGGTGGCTCTCCATAGTACTGTACAGGGTGGCTCATAGGTGGCTCTCCATAGTACTGTACAGGGTGGCTCATAGGTGGCTCTCCATAGTACTGTACAGGGTGTCTCATAGGTGGCGCTCCATAGTACTGTACAGGGTGTCTCATAGGTAGCGCTCCATAGTACTGTACAGGGTGGCTCATAGGTGGCTCTCCATAGTACTGTACAGGGTGTCTCATAGGTAGCTCTCCATAGTACTGTACAGGGTGGCTCATAGGTAGCGCTCCATAGTACTGTACAGGGTGTCTCATAGGTGGTGCTCAATAGTACTGTACAGGGTGGCTCATAGGTGGCGCTCCATAGTACTGTACAGGGTGTCTCATAGGTAGCGCTCCATAGTACTGTACAGGGTGTCTCATAGGTGACACTCCATAGTACTGTACAGGGTGGCTCATAGGTGGCGCTCCATAGTACTGTACAGGGTGTCTCATAGGTGGCGCTCCATAGTACTGTACAGGGTGTCTCATAGGTAGCGCTCCATAGTACTGTACAGGGAGTCTCATAGGTAGCTCTCCATAGTACTGTACAGGGTGGCTCATAGGTGGCGCTCCATAGTACTGTACAGGGTGGCTCATAGGTGGTGCTCAATAGTACTGTACAGGGTGGCTCATAGGTGGCGCTCCATAGTACTGTACAGGGTGTCTCATAGGTGGCGCTCCATAGTACTGTACAGGATGTCTCATAGGTGGCGCTTCATAGTACTGTACAGGGTGTATCATAGGTGGCGCTCCATAGTACTGTACAGGGTGTCTCATAGGTGGCGCTCCATAGTACTGTACAGGGTGTATCATAGGTGGTGCTCCATAGTACTGTACAGGGTGTCTCATAGGTGGCACTCCATAGTACTGTACATGGTGTCTCATAGGTAGCGCTCCATAGTACTGTACAGGGTGGCTCATAGGTGGCGCTCCATAGTACTGTACAGGGTGTATCATAGGTGGTGCTCCATAGTACTGTACAGGGTGTCTCATAGGTGGCACTCCATAGTACTGTACAGGGTGTCTCATAGGTGGCACTCCATAGTACTGTACAGGGTGTCTCATAGGTGGCGCTCCATAGTACTGTACAGGGTGTCTCATAGGTGGCACTCCATAGTACTGTACAGGGTGTCTCATAGGTGGCGCTCCATAGTACACACACACACACACACACACACACACACACACACACACACTTACCTTCGACGAACATCCAGGTAAAGTTGGCCAGGTGGAAGAAGTGATAGAGGAGGAGTGAACCGCAGAACACCGCCCCGCCCGTGTCTGAGAGCAGCATCTGTAGGGTGGGGAGGTGGTGCGTGAGGTCGATGGGGGTGGTGATGTGTTGGTGGTGGTGTGGTGGTGGTGGTGGTGATGTGTTGGTGGTGGTGTGGTGGTGGTGGTGGTGATGTGTTGGTGGTGGTGTGGTGGTGGTGGTGGTGATGTGTTGGTGGTGGTGTGGTGGTGGTGGTGGTGATGTTGTGGTGGTGGTGATGTGTTGGTGGTGGTGTGGTGGTGGTGTGTTGGTGGTGGTTTGGTGGTGGTGGTGGTGATGTGTTGGTGGTGGTGTGGTGGTGGTGGTGGTGGTGGTGTGGTGGTGGTCGGTGGTGGTGGTGGTGTGGTGGTGGTGGTGGTGATGTTGTGGTGGTGGTGATGTGTTGGTGGTGGTGTGGTGATGGTGTGTTGGTGGTGGTTTGGTGGTGGTGGTGGTGATGTGTTGGTGGTGGTGTGGTGGTGGTGGTGGTGGTGGTGTGGTGGTGGTGGTGGTGATGTTGTGGTGGTGGTGATGATGTGTTGGTGGTGGTGTGGTGGTGGTGGTGGTGGTGGTGGTGATGTGTTGGTGGTGGTGGTGATGTGTTGGTGGTGGTGTGGTGGTGGTGGTGATGATGTGTTGGTGGTGGTGTGGTGGTGGTGGTGGTGGTGGTGGTGATGATGTGTTGGTGGTGGTGTGGTGGTGATGATGTGTTGGTGGTGGTGTGGTGGTGGTGGTGTGGTGGTGGTGGTGGTGTGGTGGTGGTGGTGGTGATGTGTTGGTGGTGGTGTGGTGGTGGTGGTGATGATGTGTTGGTGGTGGTGTGGTGTGGTGGTGGTGGTGATGATGTGTTGGTGGTGGTGTGGTGGTGGTTGTGGTGGTGGTGGTGGTGGTGGTGTTGGTGGTGGTGTGGTGGTGGTGGTGGTGATGTGTTGGTGGTGGTGTGGTGGTGGTGGTGGTGATGTGTTGGTGGTGGTGTGGTGGTGGTGGTGGTGATGGTGGTGTTGTGGTGGTGGTGGTGGTGTGGTGGTGGTGGTGGTTGTGGTGGTGGTTGTGGTGGTGTGTTGATGTTGGTGACGTGGGTGTGTTGGTGTTGTGGAAGTGCTGTTAATAAGAACTAATTCACAATATATCTATAAACTTCTCAATACTTTGCCTGAACTATCTCTTTCTCTCTCACTCTGTCTCTCACTGTCTCTCATTACCGTGGCCGAGGCAGCGATGAGCCAGGAGAGGTCGACCAGGAGGTAGCTCACCAGCAGGTTGATGTGTAGGGTGTTCCTCACGCAGCGAAGGTCTCTGCGTGAGGTCAAAGGCGGGGAGATGGTTACTCACTTACAAACGGCGCAGGGAGACGGGAGGAGATATGGGGAGAGATAGATGAAAGGAAGAGATTCAGGGATGAACGGAGATACTGTGAGAGAGAGAGAGAGAGAGAGAGAGAGAGAGAGAGAGAGAGAGAACAGGACATTGGGGGGCAGAAGACACAAATCCAAATAATTCTCTAATGAGATAAACAAACACACACACACACACACACACACACACACTCACACACACTCACACACACACACACACCGGAACAGTTCAGGTGGTTAGTAATAAGGTGAGTTAATTACACAATAGGGTAAAGATTTTTCAGGTGATCAGATTTATTAAAATACTAGACAAAGAATGTATAGTGTGTGGTATGATACAACCATGCAGTGGGTGTTGTATGATGTATAAAGGGCATGAATAATACAACAATCAGTGGGTGTTGTATGGTGTATAAAGGGCATGAATAATACAACAATCAGTGGGAGGAAGGAGGAACAGTACTTGAGTCTGGTGAAGATGTAGATGCCGATGACAAGGGCGGTGACGGAGGCAGCGTACCCCAGCAGGTGTATTGTGGCCAAGTTCCCCGTGGTTGAGGCGTCCCATGTAGCCACCTCCAGCATGTTCTCTCTGTCTGCCGGTGGTGGAATTATTATTTCACTGTCATGTTTCCCTCACTGTCATGTTTCCCTCACTGTCATGTTTCCCTCACTGTCATGTTTCCCTCACTGTCATGTTTCCCTCACTGTCATGTTTCTCTCACTGTCATGTTTCTCTCACTGTCATGTTTCTTTCACTGTCATGTTTCCCTCACTGTCATGTTTCCCTCACTGTCATGTTTCCCTCACTGTCATGTTTCCCTCACTGTCATGTTTCTCTCACTGTCATGTTTCTCTCACTGTCATGTTTCTTTCACTGTCATGTTTCCCTCACTGTCATGTTTCCCTCACTGTCATGTTTCCCTCACTGTCATGTTTCTCTCACTGTCATGTTTCTTTCACTGTCATGTTTCCCTCACTGTCATGTTTCCCTCACTGTCATGTTTCCCTCACTGTCATGTTTCCCTCACTGTCATGTTTCCCTCACTGTCATGTTTCCCTCACTGTCATGTTTCTCTCACTGTCATGTTATGTTTCCTCACTCATGTTTCCCTCACTGTTATGTTTCACTCACTGTCATGTTCCCTCACCATCATGTTCCCTCACCATCATTTTCCCTCACCATCATGTTCCCTCACCATCATGTTCCCTCACCATCAAGTTCCCTCACCATCATGTTCCCTCACCATCATGTTCCCTCACCATCATGTTCCCTCACCATCATGTTCCCTCACCATCATGTTCCCTCACCATCATGTTCCCTCACCATCATGTTCCCTCACCATCATGTTCCCTCACCATCAAGTTCCCTCACCATCATGTTCCCTTACTAATACTCTATATAAAATAACACACGATATAATATGTTAATTAAGAGCCAAACATCTAAATATTGACGAAATACATAAACAACACAACAGTACTCTAACATGATAGTATATAAGATGTTGTCGCGATGATGTTAGTTACTAGATGTTGGAGGAAGACCTACAGGGAGTTAACTACTGACGGAGGAGTAGGAAGAGCACATACCAAGAGGTAGGAGGTGGGAGAGGAGAGGGCGGCAGCCGGAGTAGTCGCTGTGTAGGGACCAAGACGCCTCAGCACCACACATACGACTCACGTTCTCTGTGACACAACACCGTAAATCTTAAAGAAAAGTTTGTGATTATTTCAAGATGTTGATCAATGCACAGAGGACAGGAGTAAAGGGGAAGAGGGAGAACAATGATAGAGGCACAGAGGAGTAAAGGGGAAGAGGGAGAACAATGATAGAGACAGAGAGGAGTAAAGGGGAAGAGGAAGAACAATGATAGAGACAGAGAGGAGTAAAGGGGAAGAGGGAGAACAATGATAGAGACAGAGAGGAGTAAAGGGGAAGAGGAAGAACAATGATAGAGACACAGAGGAGTAAAGGGGAAGAGGAAGAACAATGATAGAGGCACAGAGGAGTAAAGGGGAAGAGGGAGAACAATGATAGAGACAGAGAGGAGTAAAGGGGAAGAGGAAGAACAATGATAGAGACACAGAGGAGTAAAGGGGAAGAGGAAGAACAATGATAGAGGCACAGAGGAGTAAAGGGGAAGAGGGAGAACAATGATAGAGGCACAGAGGAGTAAAGGGGAAGAGGGAAAACAATGATAGAGACAGAGAGGAGTAAAGGGGAAGAGGAAGAACAATGATAGAGACAGAGAGGAGTAAAGGGGAAGAGGGAGAACAATGATAGAGACAGAGAGGAGTAAAGGGGAAGAGGAAGAACAATGATAGAGACAGAGAGGAGTAAAGGGGAAGAGGAAGAACAATGATAGAGACAGAGAGGAGTAAAGGGGAAGAGGAAGAACAATGATAGAGACACAGAGGAGTAAAGGGGAAGAGGAAGAACAATGATAGAGACAGAGAGGAGTAAAGGGGAAGAGGAAGAACAATGATAGAGACAGAGAGGAGTAAAGGGGAAGAGGAAGAACAATGATAGAGACACAGAGGAGTAAAGGGGAAGAGGAAGAACAATGATAGAGACAGAGAGGAGTAAAGGGGAAGAGGAAGAACAATGATAGAGACAGAGAGGAGTAAAGGGGAAGAGGAAGAACAATGATAGAGACAGAGAGGAGTAAAGGGGAAGAGGGAGAACAATGATAGAGACACAGAGGAGTAAAGGGGAAGAGGGAGAACAATGATAGAGACAGAGAGGAGTAAAGGGGAAGAGGAAGAACAATAATAACAACGACGTAAGCTACGACTGGTGAAAAACATATGTGTGAGGAACTGATCATTGGAAATCTTCTGTAAAGTTATAATTATAGGACAAATGAACAGTTAGGTGGTTGAAAAGGACAGAAAAAACTGTAGCTCACTGGAGGCATCAAGTAGCTCACTGGAGGCATCAAGTAGCTCATTGGAGGCATCAATTAGCTCACTGGAGGCATCAATTAGCTCACTGGAGGCATCAAGTAGCTCACTGGAGGCATCAAGTAGCTCATTGGAGGCATCAATTAGCTCACTGGAGGCATCAATTAGCTCACTGGAGGCATCAAGTAGCTCACTGGAGGCATCAAGTAGCTCATTGGAGGCATCAGTTAGCTCACTGGAGGCATCAATTAGCTCACTGGAGGCATCAAGCAACTCACTGGTGGCATCAAGTAGCTCACTGGAGGCATCAAGTAACTGACTGGAGGCATCAAGTAGCTCACTGGAGGTATCAAGTAACTCACTGGAGGCATCAAGTAACTCACTGGTGGCATCAAGTAACTGACTGGAGGCATCAAGTAACTGACTGGAGGCATCAAGTAGCTCACTGGAGTCATCAAGTAACTGACTGGAGGCATCAAGTAACTGACTGGAGGCATTAAGTAACTGACTGGAGGCATCAAGTAACTGACGAGGCATCAAGTAACTGACTAGAGGCATCAAGTAGCTCATTGGAGGCATCAAGTAACTCACTGGTGGCATCAAGTAACTGACTGGAGGCATCAAGTAGCTGACTGGAGGCATCAAGTAACTCACTGGAGGCATCAAGTAACTGACTGGAGGCATCAAGTAGCTCACTGGAGGCATCAAGTAGCTCACTGGAGGCATCAAGTAACTCACTGGTGGCATCAATTAACTCACTGGAGGCATCAAGTAGCTCACTGGAGGCATCAAGTAACTCACTGGTGGCATAAAGTAACTCACTGGAGGCATCAAGTAACTGACTGGAGGCATCAAGTAGCTCACTGGAGACCAAGTAGCTCACTGGAGGCATCAAGTAACTCACTGGAGGCATCAAGTAGCTCACTGGAGGCATCAAGTAACTCACTGGTGGCATCAAGTAACTCACTGGAGGCATCAAGTAACTCACTGGAGGCATCAAGTAACTCACTGGAGGCATCAAGTAACTGACGAGGCATCAAGTAACTGACTGGAGGCATCAAGTAAGTGACTGGAGGCATCAAGTAACTCATTGGAGGCATCAAGTAACTCACTGGTTGCATCAAGTAACTCACTGGAGGCATCAAGTAACTGACGAGGCATCAAGTAAGTGACTGGAGGCATCAAGTAACTCACTGGAGGCATCAAGTAACTCACTGGAGGCATCAAGTAACTCACTGGAGGCATCAAGTAACTGACGAGGCATCAAGTAAGTGACTGGAGGCATCAAGTAAGTGACTGGAGGCATCAAGTAACTCATTGGAGGCATCAAGTAACTCACTGGAGGCATCAAGTAACTGACGAGGCATCAAGTAAGTGACTGGAGGCATCAAGTAACTCACTGGAGGCATCAAGTAACTGACGAGGCATCAAGTAAGTGACTGGAGGCATCAAGTAAGTGACTGGAGGCATCAAGTAACTCATTTGAGGCATCAAGTAACTCATTGGAGGCATCAAGTAACTCACTGGTGGCATCAAGTAACTCACTGGAAGCATCAAGTAACTCACTGGTGGCATCAAGTAACTCATTGGAGGCATCAAGTAACTCACTGGTGGCATCAAGTAACTCACTGGAGGCATCAAGTAACTCACTGGAGGCATCAAGTAACTCACTGGAGGCATCAAGTAACTCACTGGAAGCATCAAGTAACTCACTGGAGGCATCAAGTAACTCACTGGAGGCATCAAGTAACTCACTGGAAGCATCAAGTAACTCACTGGAAGCATCAAGTAACTCACTGGAGGCATCAAGTAACTCACTGGTGGCATCAATTAACTCACTGGAGGCATCAAGTAACTCACTGGAGGCATCAAGTAACTCACTGGTGGCATCATACATGACACCGTTGAGGTAGGTCATGCAGGGGACGTAGACAGAGGTGTTGGGCGGGGAGTGAGGCCAGCAGGTCACGCCGTCCCACACCACGGGGCAGAGGTTAGCTTGGTCCGCTCCCAGCCTGGTGAGCCGCTGTCCTTCCTCCACACGACGCTTGAAACACGACAAGCGACCTGAGTTGAGGTCATCAAGGCGTAGCGACTCTGAGAACGAGGGACAGACAGACAGACAGGAATTAATTAGTCTCGTTGAACACAATTATTTAAATCATATGAAAAACCCTCAACCCCACCTCACCTAACCTAACCTAACCTTACTTACCCCAATCCAACCTCACCTTAACCCCACCGTAAAATATTAACCATTACCACGCCACTCACCGAATCAAACACTCAACCTTTCATTCACAACCCCAAGACGTCCTTAGCCAGGGATATGACCACAAACTTCCCACACCAACTCAAGGAATCTAATTAAAAAGTTCAATGGCCGACTTCAGTGTGACAATGGGAAGGAAGGAAGGAAGGCAGGTGGGGTAGGGGAAGAGGAGGTGAGGCAGGTAGGGTAGAGGACTGTGGGGAAAAGGGGCGGTTTTCGGGGAAGGGAAGAGAAGAGTTGAGGGAGTGGGGGTTAATGGGGAAAGGAGAGGGAAGACACGAGGCAACTATCTGAGAGAGAGAGAGAGAGAGAGATGAAATTAACAGGTGTGAAAATAGGAACTAAGAGTGTGGGAGGTGTATGAGGGGAAGACAGGTGGTGGTGGTGATGATGATGATGATGATGATGATGATGGTGGTGGTGGTGGTGGTGGTGGTGGTGGTGATAGTAGTGGTGGTGGTGATAGAGGTGGTAGTGAAGGTCTTGGTGTAAAGGAGAGACGAGGTTCCACCACTGCGCTAATTATACGTCAATTTCCGATTTCTAAAATTAGCGTGTGTGTGTGTGTGTGTGTATGGTGTGTGTGTGTAAGTGGTGTTTATGTGTGTATATGTATGTGTGTGTGTTTTTATGTACTTATATGTATGTATATGTGTGTGTGTGAGTGTGGAGGAAGCAAGACAACCTGCAGCACACACACACACACACACACACGAGTGAGTGAGGCAAGGACTCGTCACCCCAGTTCTTGTCACCACAGCCGCTCTCTCCCTCTTAATAACATCGTGGTGATCAATAACATCCTGCCACCTACTTTTGGCAGTGAGTGACATCCCTGGGTGAGGAAGGTCATGTCCCCAACCTCCTGCAGTGAGGGGTGCTACTTCCTCTGCTTATTTGAACTATTATGACATCTAGTGATGGAGAATTTGAGTTCGTAGGCTTTGATAAACTATCCCATTAAACTATTTTTTTTGACTATTGTGTTTTGGGTAATTTGAGTTTTCTAGGACTCAATTTCCTGATAAAACAATAAATAAAATAACCACGTCACTAAGTACAGCTGCAGGAATGACACACTAGAGTCAGAGGTTAGTTCAGTGTTGCCTCCTCCGTGTTGTGTCTCTAAACGCTACACGGAAGACAATGAACCATAAACAGTGTGGCCTATTATCAACCTAACAATTATAACACTTTATATAACTTGTGAGTTGAGGATTTGAATAAAATACAGGATCATAATTCTACTTGTTTTACGTTGAGGAATTTCTCGCTTTTTTATATTATTTATTTATTTTATTTTTTTACCTTCCTCTCACACCTACTTCTCTCCTCTCGTGCCTCTACCTCCTTCATCCACCACGAGGGGAAGTGGCATATAAGTCATGATAGTAATTACATAAGAGAATATAAATAAATTCTGTACAGTGTAGTTATCCGTCCGTCCGTCCGTCCGTCCGTCCATGTTTCTGTCCGTCTGTCTCCCAACATGTCAGCGACCCGGCGGTATAAATGATGACGAAGTCCCACAGGGTACCTAGTGACAACACTAGGATCCCGCTTCCTCTATCAAGGAATAAACAATTGAAATTGACGAAGTCCCCTCAAAGCGAACACTAATGACGTCATCGACACATCAGACAGACACCATTACCGGCTTCACAGACACATCAGACAGACACCATTACCGGCCTCACAGACACATCACCCACACACCCTTAACATCACACACTCAACCCTCAACCAAGGTGCTATTATGACAAGAGTGTGTTATGGCTCGCCAAGTGTGTGGTGAGATAAACTAGTTTGACTTTCTGTACTGTTGTTTATCAGTAAGTGTATTGTTAAACTAGTGTGTTAGATGGAGAGTGAACAGTGTGAACAACAAAGTATGAATAACACTAAGGTAGACGAAAATGTTGTGTTGTGTTGTGTGTAATAATAATAATAATAATAATAAACGGTTTATTAGTAGAGTTGCAGCCGGTGGCTGAAAATATACAAACTTACATGTGATTTAGACAAAAATATACGTTCAATACATTTACAGGGCTGTACAGTGCATAAATCAGGAGTTGTTTATTATTTTAACAATAGATGGAATGGTGCTATTCTTATATCTATCAGTGCGGGCTCTTATGGGCTGAATTTTGTTGTAGTGGCGGACTGAGCGAGGTGGACGGGGGACTGCAGGTGGCAGTAGGTGGTGATGACGTGGGTGGTGCAGTAGTGCGTGGTGGTGGAGGTCACTGAGGGATAACATTTCCAGGGTGGAGAGAGCGTTGGTGTAGCCGGAGTAGTCTGCGCCGAGCATAATTCTGCAGGCCCTCTTCTGTATCTTCTCTAGCTGTCGTTGTTGGGTAGAGTTGAGAGAAGACGACCAGGCTGGTGACGCATACGCTAATTTGGGGTGTATGAATGCGTTGTAGATAGTCCTCAGCTCTGGCGTGGGTGCCCCAAGTGACCTGAGTCGTCGTAGCATGTAGAGTCAGAACAAGGCTGCCTTGATTGTGTTGTTTACATGGGCCTTCCAGTCCAGTTTTTGGTCTATAGTTACACCCAGGAGTTTGGCAGACTGCACTAACTGGAGGGGATGTAACTGTTGGAGCTGGCACTAAAGTGGTGGCGGTATTGATGTGCATGACTACGGTTTTGGTGTGATTGATGGTGACCTTGTTCTCCGTAGTCCATGCCTGTAGCCTGTTCAGGGTACCTTGTAGTGATGAGTAGTCCGGTGAGGTGCTGTCCACTGTAACCCCCACAGTGCAGTCATCCACGTACTTCCACCTGTGAGGAGTGTCTGATAGAGCATCGTTGATCAGGATTAGGAAGCACCTGGGGAACACCGCAGGTGAGGTGTTGGAATGTGGAGACAAAACCCTGGTACCTCACTGCCTGACGACGCTCACTCAGGAAATCAGTGAGCCATGAGACCAGGTTGGTGGGCAGCCGAGTGCAATGGCCTTGTTGATATCAGTACAGTGATCAACAAGGTCAAAAGCCTTCCTGAAGTCAACAAGGGCAACAGCCAGTGATGTCTTGTGTTTCTCCAGGTTTTTGTGCAGAAAATTCAGGAAACTAACTGAGCAATGTGATGTAGAGGAGGTCCTCATATTGCGAAATTGCTGTGGATCAATTGACTGATAAATACTAGCAAATGCCCATTCAAAAACAAAGTCTTCACAGAGTAGATTGGATATGGGGGTAATGGCAACTGGCCTGAGGTCACTAGGGGACTGTGGGGTGGGGACCTTGGGGATAGGGGTGACAAATGCGGTTTTCCTTTCATTAGGGCATTTGCTGTGTCTGAGGGATGCATTAATAATGGAACAGAGGGGGAGTGGCACGTTCGACTGCAAACTCCTTGTACATTTTGATTGGGAGGTCAATGGGGGTCGTGGAGCGTTTGGATTTAAATTTCAGGAGTTTGTTGGCAATTTCAAATGGTTGAACACTGGGAGGGGAGGAGGAGGAAGGTAAGTAAGCCGGGAGGAGAGTGAGGTCAAGACTGGGTAAGGTATGACATATGGTAGCAAAGTGGTTATTAATTATCTCAGCTGCCTCCTCACTATGTAAATGTGAGATGAAAGGAAGTGTGGGAGACTGACGGTTGAGACCACAGAGATCTTTTACCTTGGAGTACCACTGACCGATGCCGACTTCCTTGAGGCCGTGCACCTTCCTGGGATAATAAGTCTTCTTGGCAGACTTGATTTCCCTGATGACCTTCTGTACAGGCGGTTGTTGGTGTAGTCTGCCTTGTTGCGCTGCTCAATTAGTCTTTTGATACGGGGTGTAATCCACGGGACATCATCGGGGTGGATCCTCAGTGCCTTGGCTGGAAAGAAGTGGTGGTAGGCTTTGGTGATAGTGTCCAGGTGTGTGTGTGTGTGTTGTGTTGTGTCGTGGCATCAACAAGTATTTTCTAAACTAGTGACTGTGTGTGTGTGTGTGTGTGTGGCGGCTGAGAGACAAATATCCCCAATGAAACGTTAATGTTATTTGTATGAATTCTATTTGTGATTTAGTTTTATTCAGCATTTTTATATCTGAAGTAACGAGGATTATTTATCAGACGAATTTCTGAGAATATGGGTCTGAAGAGAGAGAGAGAGAGAGAGAGAGAGAGAGAGAGAGAGAGAGAGAGAGAGAGAGAGAGAGAGAGAGAGAGAGCAAAACCCAGTAAACCCAGTACAGTACCCCGGTATAGCAACTAACTAACACTGCGCCGCCACACACACACACACACACACACACACACACACCGGATCAGGTAACCTAATCCTCATTAGTGAACTCATTACCAGGTGAGTCAGTGAGGGAGGAAGACGGTGATGACTATACTGGCCTGCTGGCACTTAATGATTGGTTGAATACTACTCCAATCAGCGTGTTTCCATTCTCTAATCACTAATCTTTTGAAGGTTTTGTGAAGGAGAGGGATTGTAGCATGTATAGTTAATCTTTGAAGGGATTGTAACAGGTGTAGGAAGGTGAGATGTGACAGGTGTGGGGAGGGGACATGTGACAGGTGTGGGGAGGGGGAGATGTGACAGGTGTGGGGAGGGGGAGATGTGACAGGTGTGGGGAGGGGGAGATGTGACAGGTGTGGGGAGGGGAGATATGACAGGTGTGGGGAGGGGGAGATGTGACAGGTGTGGGGAGGGAGAGATGTGACAGGTGTGGGGAGGGGGAGATGTGACAGGTGTGGGGAGGGGGAGATGTGACAGGTGTGGGGAGGGGGAGATGTGACAGGTGTGCGGAGGGGGAGATGTGACAGGTGTGGGGAGGGGGAGATGTGACAGGTGTGGGGAGGGGGAGATGTGACAGGTGTGCGGAGGGGAAGATGTGACAGGTGTTTGGAGGGGGAGATGTGATAAGTGTTTGGCGGGGGAGATGTGACAGGTGTGGGGAGGGGGAGATGTGACAGGTGTGGGAAGGGGGAGATGTGACAGGTGTGCGGAGGTGGAGATGTGACAGGTGTGGGGAGGGGAGATGTGACAGGTGTGCGGAGGGGGAGATGTGACAGGTGTGGGGAGGGGAGATGTGACAGGTGTGGGGAGGGGAGATGTGACAGGTGTGGGGAGGGGAGATGTGACAGGTGTGGGAAGGGGGAGATGTGACAGGTGTGGGGAGGGGGAGATGTGACAGGTGTTTGGAGGGGGAGATGTGATAAGTGTTTGGAGGGGGAGATGTGACAGGTGTGGGGAAGGGGAGATGTGACAGGTGTGGGGAGGGGGAGATGTGACAGGTGTGCGGAGGGGGAGATGTGACAGGTGTGGGGAGGGGAGATGTGACAGGTGTGCGGAGGGGGAGATGTGACAGGTGTGGGGAGGGGAGATGTGACAGGTGTGGGGAGGGGAGATGTGACAGGTGTGGGGAGGGGAGATGTGACAGGTGTGGGGAGGGGAGATGTGACAGGTGTGGGGAGGGGAGATGTGATAGGTGTTTGGAGGGGGAGATGTGATAGGTGTTTGGAGGGGGAGATATGACAGGTGTGGGGAGGGGGAGATATGACAGGTGTGGGGAGGGGAGATGTGACAGGTGTGAGGAGGGGGAGATATGACAGGTGTGGGGAGGGGAGATGTGAGAGATGTGACAGGTGTGGGGAGGGGAGATGTGACAGGTGTGGGGAGGGGAGATGTGAGAAAAGGATGCATATAGGTGATGTGGTAAGAAAAGAAAGAGGGAGAAGAGCAGAAGGAAGAGGGAAGGAAGGATGAATTGTGGATGTAATAAGAGGAGGAAGAGGCGGCGAGAGAGGAGAAGAGGATGAGGAGGAGGGCAGCAGAGGAGGACGGTCAAGAAGGAGCAGCTGATGATGTTAGAGTGAAGAGAGGGGAGAGGGGTGGGGGGGGGGGGGAGAGGCTAGGCAAAGGTAGGGCCCCCAGTAACTCCATCTCCCTCCCCTCACCTCCCCCCCACCCCCTCTCCCACACACATTATTTCCGGACCACTATGATTGATTTTCCCAGAAGGTGTTTCAGAGCAAGTGTGAGAGATGTACCTGTTCGAGTGATGTGTACATTTAGTTGATTGACAATGTTGAATGTCATAATGGTGAAGAGATTTAAATGGAAGAGTAACTGCTGAAGAAACAGACAGCAAGATGATAATAATAATAATAATAATAATAATAAGAGGATCCAAGATAGCACCAACTTACATCAAGTAAGTTTCATTATGTTGTATACCATCCATTAGAAAAAGTGGCGTAGGTCTATTAATACACGCGACATGCTTCCCATTATATTTACTGCACTTATCTGTTGTCTCTATAATACTTGTCTGTCTGTCAGTATGTTAGCTGTGAGACCATTAAAAAACCCAATGTCCGTGTGTGTGTGTGTGTGTGTGTGTGTGTGTGTGTGTGTGTGTGTGTGTGTGTGTGTGTGTGTTTCCACTACCTTTACAGCCGGAATGTCTTAAAATCTTCCATTAAATTATATTTCCTATGCAGTAAACACAAATAAAAGGTCAACAGAGATATTCTTAGAGTGAGAAGTGTGACGGTGTAGTATGTGTGTGTGGCTGCGGTAAACTTGTTGGCAGGTCTATGGTAACGTTGTTAAACCGAGCGTAAACAAATAATGTAAAGGTTTTATTTTTTCGAGAAAGTCGTTGAAAATTGCCACCTAAGTCAATAACGGGGTCTTGACGCTTACAGTAATACCTTAACCTTGGTTTAGTATTACTCTCACTAACACCTTCAAAGTGTTGACTTAAGCAAACAACTTTTTCATTGTGGCGAGATTTTCTCCAGCGGAAAACTGCCCGATCCGACTTTTTTTTCCTCGGAGGATCTGTGACCGGGATGACTTACAGTATATAAGAACATAAGAAGAACATAAGAATGGAGGAAACTGCAGCGGGCCTATTGACCCATACTGGGCAGTCCCGTTTATACCTAACCCCTATTACTCATATAAGCATCCAACCTATGTTTGAAGCTATTCAGCGTATTCGAGTTAATGATGATATTTGGTAACTTATTCCATTCATCCACTACTCTGTTTCCAAACCAATGTTTACCTATTTCACGCCGAAATCTAAATTTGTCTAATTTAAAACCATTGTTACAAGTTCGCTCCTGGTTGGATAGTTTGAGTACCTTTGTAATGTCCCCTTTGTTTAACCCTGACTTCCATTTATACACCTCTGTCATGTCGCCCCTCACTCTACGTCTCTCGAGGGAGTGCAAATTAAGATGCTTTTACCTGTCTGTACTCAAGGTTCCTGATGCCCGGGATTAGTCTTGTCATTCCCCTCTGGATTCTTTCCAAGGATTCTATATCCACTCTGTAATACGGTGACCGGAACTGAACTGCGTAATCCAGGTGAGATCTCAGAAGCCCTAGATATAATTTTAAGATGACCTCGCTAGTCTTGTAACTAACGCTCCTTTGTATGAACCCAAGTACTTTATTAGCCTTGTTACGAGCAAAAACACATTGTTTACTTGGCTTAAGGGTCCTACTTATCATTACTCTTAAATCTCTCTCTCAGTCGGATTCTACAATGGCATCGTTGTTCATCTGGTAACTGGTTTCCCTGTTTACATCTCCTATACTGAGTACTTTACATTTGTCCACATTGAATTTCATCTGCCATTTTTCCGACCATTCGAAAAAATTTTTTAGATCTTCCTGTAGTTTTGCAGAGTCCTCGTCAGATTTAATTACACGTCCTATTTTAGTGTCATCAGCAAATTTACCTATGTTGCTGTCTATGCCAATATCTATGTCGTTTATGTATATAATAAATAATAATGGACCAAGCACTGAGCCTTGGGGAACTCCACTAGTGACGTTGCTCCAATGCGATTTAGTGCTGTTTATGCTCACTCAATGTTTCCTGTCCCGTAACCACGCCCTAATCCATTTAAGGATATTACCTTTGATGCCATGCACTTCTACCTTTCTAATTAGTCTTTCGTGGGGGACTCTGTCGAAGGCTTTGCTAAAGTCGAGATATACCACATCATAATTGTGCCCCTCGTCCACCGATTCGAAAACTGATGAAAAGAATGTTAATAGATTAGTTAGACATGAACGCCCGCTTGTGAAGCCATGTTGGGAATCATTGATCAACTTGTGCTTCTCCAGGTGGTTTCGAATAGAGTTTGAAATGGTTGATTCTAGTAATTTGACTACTATTGATGTTAAACTGATTGGGCGGTAGTTGGAGGATAGTGATCTATCCCCCTTCTTGAAAATCGGTATTGCATTCGCTATCCTCCAGGATTCTGGTACTACACCTGTTTTTAATGACATGTTAAACAACTTTGCTAAGGGCATACTAAGCTCTTCCTTACATTCCTTTAATACCCTGGCAAATATGTCATCGGGACCAGGTGACTTATTAACATAAGAAAATAAGGAGTCTGCAATAGGCCGGTTGGCCTGTGCATGGCAGCTCCTGTCGAGAGTTACTACCACTCTCTTTCATCCATGAATCTATCTAGCCTCCTTTTGAAACTTTCCAGAGTTCCCGCACTTACTACAAAGTTGCTAAGCTTGTTCCACTCGTCCACCACCCTATTTGTGAACCAGTTTCTTCCTATCTCCCTCCTAAACCTAAACTTATCCAACTTGAATCCGTTGCTCCGAGTCCTATCCTGCTCGGATATTATAAGAACTTTATCTATTTCCCCTTTATTGATTCCTTTCACCCACTTAAATACTTCTATCATATCTCCCCGCACTCTTCGTCTTTCTAGGGAATGCAAGTTAAGTTTCTTTAACCTATCCTGATATGGAAGGTTTCTAAGTCCCTGAATCATTTTCGTCATTCTTCGCTGCACCGACTCTAGTGAATTTATATCCATTCTATAATAAGGGCACCAGAACTGAACCGCATAATCGAGGTGCGGCCTAACTAGCGCAAGATATAGTTGCAATAAGACCTCTGCACTCTTGTTACTTACACTTCTAGATATAAAACCCAATACTCTGTTTGCCTTATTTCGAACATTAACGCACTGTTTTCTAGGCCGTAGGTCCGGGCTTACAAGTACCCCTAGGTCTCTTAGGAACGTATACGATTCTCAATAAACTAAAGCTATCCTCCAAAAAATAATCTAGGTATATATTTTGTTATTTATTTTTGTTGTGTTATTAGGATTGTTGACTA
Organism: Homarus gammarus; assembly: GCA_958450375.1. Taxonomy (NCBI): domain Eukaryota; kingdom Metazoa; phylum Arthropoda; class Malacostraca; order Decapoda; family Nephropidae; genus Homarus; species Homarus gammarus. The sequence goes on along the minus strand of CAUDMG010000100.1, from coordinate 2,431,298 downwards.
CCTAGATATATCTCAAGAAGCGTCTTTCTCTCTCAAGTCAAGGATATATTGGAGACCTTATTTCCTCAAAAGATTTGTCTGTCAATCAGTGTAATGCAATCTTAGGTTATACTGATATATTCTCAAGAAATTCACAATGGTAGACTTATAGGGAAACACTTACATCCTTGTGACAGTTTGGGAAATATTGGAAAGGATCGGGTTTGGGAAAGGGGGAGGTATATGCTAAATGTTCTTAAATATTGATTAAACACTTTATTTTGACTTTTTTTCGATGTTATTATTAGTTTCAGCTCCATTTTTCTTCTTCTTATGATAATAATAATAATAATAATAATAATAATAATAATAATAATAATAAATATAATAATAATAATAATAATAATAATATTAAATATAATAATAATAATATTAAATATAATAATAATAATAATAATAAATATAGTAATAATAATACAACTTAAATTCAAACAAATCAATATCGTATATCCGTTATTATCATGAGCTTTGTCGGAGTACAGTATTATGGTCCGTGGGGATAATTGCCATAAGTTAACAAGTTTCACTACCGAGCATATCATAAAGAGAAAAGGGATAAACCGTATTGTCAACTTTGTTTTCAAACTCAGTAAGGCTTGACAAACATATCAGTACCGCTCTCAGTACTTTGCGCGTAAACATTTGCTACCAGACGTTATCCAAGATGTTGAAAATAACAGAAATCTCAGGAATTCCTCAAATATCTTTTTCTCATGCCGATTTTTCAATTTATCATTTAGTAAGGTTTTAGGGGGCATGTGAAACGAAGGAAAGGATTTTCTTTGAACTCTACATCAAAACAAATCATGCCTGAATTAATTTGAAATCTGAGGAGCTGTTTCTAGTAAAACCATTTTTCTTTCAAATTTTCCTGCGTAAGAAGAGTATAACGAACGTAAAGTATCATCATTAACTTATATATGTGGATCACATTAGACGTTATTAGAAAACATTATTTTAATCGGGCTAGAGGAGTCCACGTATAGTACAGTGGAGTGACTTCATCAGCGCCCCGGAAGGAGAACGAGCAGGGCCGCATCCGTCGTTAGTGTGACTGCCTATAAGTGATGGTGTGAACGGCCTGTGAACCTGATAACTCAAACAATTAAAAAAAAATATCATGGAATAGAAAAATTTGACAACAGCAAAAACGTGAGATAAGTTTCCGAGACGTGCAAGTGTTAATTTCCTGACGAACAGCTTCCTTCCCCTTGTGGGTGTAGCTGTCAGGAATGTGATCACACGGGGGCAATAAAGGAAAAGGACTCACAATGTGGAATTCTTACTGTGTTCACTTTCAATCTCAATATTTTTTATTACATATATTTCACCCATCCACCCTCTCCTCTCCCTCCTTCGTATCTCCCCAGCACATTACCTCTCCCTCTTCACCTCTTCTTCGTCATTCCTTCTCCAACGTTATATTCTCCCTCTCCCTTCACCTCATCTTTCCTCTTATCCTTCTTCCTCCACTCCAACTTCTCCCTCTTCCACCACAGCCCGTCTCCTCGCCTGACGACGCCTTACAGAACATTACACATAAAAACGCACTGGAACCTCTCCTTCACTATGCTGTTACATCAAATGTGTCAGCAGTGGCTACCCTGATCCCGGAGCGTAGGTTAGGTTAGGCTAGCTATGGTTTGGATAGGCTAGGTAAGGTTGGGTAAGGCTAGGCTAGGCTAGGCTAGCTCAGGTATGTGACGCTGAGTTAGGTAAGATAACTGTTGAGATTCTCAGTGACCTCACTATACTACCAGCGAGTCATCCACGCCTACAGATCCCTCTGGAAGCCATAGTGATGCAAGGGACTGGCTTCAAACGGATATAAGACGTAGTTTTGTATGGACGTGGAGATATTTTTTTTTTACGTAACAGGTAAAATAAAATTCTATTGAAAGTTCACCTGGTCCATTTTTAATCATGAGAACTGTGGATCGAATCGTTGAAGTATTATATAAATGGATTATTTACATCCGATTTATATTCAGATTCACCCCCTGTAACTTTCCACTGGCTATGAGGTGACATGTTCAATGCACGTGATAAGGTGTGCCCATGGGAAGCTGTATCATACTATGCTGAGTAAAGGCATAAGTAGCCGGCTCTCTGGCCACCTAAAGCGGGCAGTAGTTTGATATCCTTGACTAGAGGAAGACGTTATTTGAGAGCCGCAGTGGATGGCTCCGTCTTCCCTCGAGGGGGGACGAAGTCCCAATTCCGTTCTCCCTCGATGGGTCACTACTCAAAGTCACTCACACCAACTAATATCGGACGGACGTTGATTCACGTTTATATACATAAACGCCGTCCCTTTCTAATAAAACAAGAAACTTCAATTGGGTTTCGTTACTAAAGCCCAATATAATATATGTGAACCAACCGGCTCATATATGTACTGTACAGTACGTGTGTATGAGTCTGAACTTGCCCTGCACTACGCAGTTTCACCACGGCTGAAACATCCCCCACAGCGTGTACTGTGCCCGGTAAATCTTTCTTAATATATGGATAAGTTTGTTGTTGTGAATCAATAGGTTTTACTTTCTAAGAATTTTTTTTAATTATAGAGTATTATTATTATATAGTGCTTATAAGGTGGCCATAACCTTACCTATATATTTTTTTATGATAAGTCAATACCTCTGGTTATTGACTTTTTAATGATGATCCTCCCTCGCTTTTGGAAAAATAGTAGCTCATGATTTTTATATTTTACTTATAAAGCGGCAATAAAGACACTGGCTGCCTGTCCTACACGTTTAAGCAAACTTCCGCTTTTTTAAAGTGAATATTTTTTTATTCAAATGCCAAGGTTCTATATTTAACGAATTTTTTGCATAATGATGAAATCCGCTTATTTACGTGAAAAAGTTAAGTTATTGTCGCTTGATAAGTAGCCTGACAATTTATATAGATGTGGAGAGTGTTTATTTACATAAAATATCTTAGACTGATTGCATAAACAACTGCTACATAAAATAATAAATATATATTTTAAATGGGTTTGATTTGAAAGTTTACAGCGCATTTCCCAACCACCTCCTAATGTGTTGTGCAAAATATCAGCCGAATGAAGTATACTGTATTACTGTATGCTTACAGTTTAGTTATTGACAAAGCTGGAGTACAGTTTGCCTATTCTGAGTAATTCAGTCAGGTCTTGACACTGAGGGTGGTATCACTTCTCACTGCCACGCAGGACAGAGGTTCATACACAAAAATACATCATATTCATTAACAGTATATATAGGTCAGAGTCACGTGGATGATATCACTGTTCGCTGCCACGCAGGACAGAGGTTCGTACACAAAGAAATGCATCATATTAATTAGCAGTACATATGGTGAACTTAGAATCTTGTGAAATTAAATTAATTTTGTAAAATAGTACAAAATATTGGTAATGCTGGGTATGAAAAGTCGCCCCAAAATTGGAAAGAAATATTGTCTGCGCTGCCGTGCAATGTTTGGCACCCAAAAAAATATATATAAATATATAATTTACCTTCGTTGGCGCTAAAATTAAGAGTACTGCGCTCTCATCATGGACATTTTTCCCTCTCAATCATCAAGGGTTAGTCCTATATCGCAGAGAACGTGATTTGATTGGGGAGAAAAAGATTTTACAAAATAAACATACTTGTGGAAAACCTGTTAGTTACAAAAACGGGGGAAATATAAATTTTCTAAGGTTTCCAAAGTAATTTTCAAATATAACTAATGTGCAGTAATGCATAGAATAATAGAAATGGCTTTTAAGTGCTGATATGCCCTTATTATATTGTCATGGGTAAAAAATTTGGGTTTTCAGATAAAAGAAATTTATAAACGCCGCAATTTCAATATGTTTTATAGTGGGACGGTTGTATTTATAGTAAATGTTTTAAAAAGTTTTATTTATAAGTTAAAGTTAAGTTAACCTAACCTGACCTTAACCTAACCTAGCGTAACTTATCACATGCCGTAGACACTTGTAAACTTCTTCTGTGCATACATACATACATACATACATACATACATATATACATACATACATACATACATACACGAGTTCTGAAATCAATATCATGCTAACTTTTAACTCCTGACCCGATCCATAATGTGAGTGTTGAAGGATACTGTATAGCCGTGGGACCACTTGACTGTGTATTTATATCGTGAGTTTTAGGGACTTTTATTGTCTGATTACAGCTTCATGAACATTAGCGTCTGTTTCATTTAAGACGTCCTTCTCTGCCTTAACGTGATAAAACCATCTAAATTAGGTTAGGTTAGGGTGATTTAGCTTTGTTAGCTTAGTACAGATGCTATTCACTTGTTTTTATTATCAACATGATTGTTCTTATTCACACACCATTTTGTATTTTCGAAAATCAGAATTACAGTGAAATTATTGTGTAGCAAATATCTGTAAAACCTATGATTTGTACGTCATTCATTGTTTCGATACGGACAAAGTATCCGTGGGGGGGAGAGGGGGATTACTGAATAATATTGTAAATGTTCCTGAAGAATATACAATACGAGCTGGACCAGTGCTTTGGGTTGGTACGTTCACTTACTGTATAGGGAAAATATTCTCAATACCACCAGTTGTTCAGAACTTAGCCAGAAATTACTCAGGTGACCAAGACTTGATTATGAAACATTTTTGAGAAAATCTCTTGTAAAATTACAGAACAGCTCCGCCAGCTTATTAATAAACTGTGAGAAAACTTGTAAATTTACAGTAGAACCCTGCGAACTTATTAATGAACTGCCCTAGTTAATTATGTTCATCAGAGTGAAGGAAGACACTCTAAAACTTGTGGAGGCTGGTTCCTTGGCTATTGTTGTGAGCCACAGGTGGGCGAAGATAATTAACCATTATCGCAGGTAAGGTCCTCCGGAGGTGGTGGACTACTGGGGGGGTGGGGGGAGGGGGGGCTCATCTTATGGTCGCTTTTCAGTTCACAAGTCTACACTCACCGCCGCCACCACTACCCTCCTTCCTGCTCACTGTTGTAGTTTCCACTATTCCTGCGACTTAACAGCACCCATCGTCCAGGCTGTGATTGGTTGAAGCTCGTGGCGTCATATTTCTAAAGCAGATACACTAATCAACTTAAATTTAGCTAACCGATGTAACTTAAAGAAACCTAACCTAACCAAACGCAGGGTAAGACAGTTAGGTGGGTTGGTTAGTGTTATTTGTTGTCATCTTGAGAGACGTCAAAGGAATCCCAAATTTCTTTTAAAAGGTGAACATCTCGTGCTCCAGCCAGTCACGGTCTGAGGAGCGCTCATTCAGCCAAATGGGCCAACCTTTCTGTTTTCTTGGTACTGTATATCCCGATGTTTACGATCAAATTCCTTGTTCCCATTTTTTTTCATTGTAATTCCGATATCTTAAGAGATTTTTTCCGTTCAATATGAACCCCTGTTTTGTTTTTTAAGGCCGTTTACTTATGCCGTAAATACCCGTTTTCAGATCGTGTTTATTTTTTTCGGCAATGATTAATGTTACGTCAACGTGGAAAAAATTCTACGGATCTGCCCCGCACCATTATACACTAAGACCATTATACACTAACACATAGGAAAGAAAAATGCTTAGTTATATGTTATTATCTACTATAATATATCGGTAATTTTAAATTGTACCTTGAAAGTTGATGTTGATGTTTTTTAATACTATTTTATCTTCCTTGATGTCCTGTTTTTTTTTATTGACAACTCTAGTTATGTCACATTTCTAGATATAGTAAATAATATTTGAAATTTTTTTAAGATGGCACCAGTTACCGCCAACCAAACCAGTAAGACTGGTTTGATCAGGTTAGGTTAAGTTAGGTCAGGTCATCTTTAACAATACATGACTCCCTCGTGTAGTGTCCTGGTGAGGTTAGGTTTAGTTAGGTCAGGTCATCTGTAACAATACATGACTCCCTCGTGTAGTGTCCTGGTGAGGTTAGGTTAAGTTAGGTCAGGTCAGGTCATCTGTAACAATACGTGACTCCCTCGTGTAGTGTCCTCGTGACCGTGGCCCGATACTTACAGTGTTAATGGCTTCCTCTGAAGATCATCAACACTACCTGGAGTTAATCACATCGTCGCACTTGTCGCTACACCTCCTGTTGTTATGAAGCCTTATACATAGAAATTGTCGATATCTAACCGTCCGTCTGGCGTAGTGCGTACCATGATTACAACACATGCAAGGGTTGTTTTAATCAATTGTAAACTGATATTATTATTATTATTATTATTATTATTATTATTATTATTATTATTATATTATTATTATTTGTTATTGTTTCCGAGTAGATACTGTAGGTTAAACTATTCATTGTTTGTTTCATTGGGTGGTACAGTTTACCCTGGGATAAACACCTGAACTACCTAATCTCTTATACTCACCCAGCATGACGGGCTGATGGTGCTGGGAGGGTGATGCTCTCTTTCATTGACGTCTCTCAGCTCACACCTAATAATTCCTCAGCTCATTTGCAGCTAAGGTCAACAATTGGTGAATCGTCTCTGTTCAGTAGCGATTCAGCTCATACTGGCAGTCTTCTCGGCTCACAGAATTTTCTCAGCTCACACTAAAACCCTTCACTTCATTAGCCATCGAGATCATCTCGGCTCACACTAAATCTTCTCAGCTCACAACTACTCAGGGCCAACTCAGCTCAGATATACGCTTGTTCCAGCTCATTTTCATAGCATATCTTTGTCCATTGTAACGTTTATCTCAGCTGCTACCGATAAATGTCTCATCTCACACTGACTATAAGCCTTGGCTGTATCCCACGAGGTAGGATAAGGAGTTTATCAGTTCACAGCCTAGTTTGTTATTCTTGATCGTGTACTATTGATCTCTCTCTCTCTCTCTCTCTAATCTGCCTCGATGGATGGATAGCGTGATATTATTGCTTTAGGTTACCACAGTCTCTCTCATATCTCTTGTCATATCGTGAGACTTCTCTTGCTTCTTGGATCCACAGTACACATCAACACCTTCTACGCGCTAACCGCTCACTGATCTGTCACATGGCTCAGTTAAGCGTTCAGGTGTTTTATGTACTGAGCTATGAAGGTTTGGTCATATTAATGCCTCACAGAAGCGTCAGTTTGTTGCTCGGGGTTGTAATTAGATATCACTTTACCGAGCCATTAAAAACTTTCGTTATATGTCTCACTTAGACATTAATGTGTGTCATCATCCATGGCGCCTGTTTGTCTGCCATGAGGTAAACAAACACTTCATCTCAGGACTGTTTTTAGCTCGAGTGTTTCATAGTATAGTTTGTTGGTCTCACAGTAACAGTAGTTAGTCACTTGACGGGTTTCTCTCGGGTCAGTTTTGTGGCAGTGTATAATTTAGCGATACATCACATAGCTCATGGGTCAAGTACTGAGCTATCAAGGATGTAAGCAGTATAAATGTCTCAAGAGAACATCAGTCTGTCACTCTTTCTTCTGTCACTTGATTTCTGATGGAGATTTTCTCTTTAATGTTTATGGACAAGTTTTATTTTTTTACTGAGTCATCAAGAATTTGCTTCAAATAAATGTCTCACGAATGCATCGATGACCAACTCGTTTCCCGTCGTTGGATGTCTGAGAATATTTTATCTGTTGCGTCTAAAAGTCACAGTTCTTCACTACTGAGACATGAAGCACATAATTATACGTGTAATAAATGTCTGCGGAAGAGATAAGTTCTCCACGTCACCTTCACTGTATTCAGCTTCACCAAACTCCGATGCCTCACGAGAGGGTCACGTAGTCACCTTCATCTTCCTCATACTGTGGCCATGAGTTGGAGACGAGTTGTGAGGGGAGAGGGAGGCTGGCTGGCACACACACCAGCCGCCGCGTGAGGAGGCTGCCTTGCCGTGGTCGTCGGGCCATCCACCTGTTGCACACTAGCGGCACACCCAGCCAGGAGGCACCGCCACCCACAAGGCAGGGGCGAAGGGGGGGGGGGAGCACCCACGTGTTGGGGGGGGGGGCGAGGAGGACGCCTAGAGTTAAAAGGGGGTATCAGCCACGGGGGTAGATAATGGGGGTAACAATCACGGATCAGGGTAGGAGGAGGGGGAGGGGCGCCAAGCTGGTACACAAGGACATACAGTACATTACTGGTGTGAGTCCTACCATCCTCTAACACCGGAATCGTATATTTGTTTACAGTCCTCAAACGCGAACAAAATACTAAATTCCTCGGAGTTGTTGTTGATGAGAAACTTAACTGGAGAAACCAATTACAAGCCATTAACAGTAAAATCAATAAACAGTGCGGTATCATGTATCACACTCGAAAGTCACTCACTCTCACAGCAATGAAAGAAACCTATCATGATCTTGTTTACCAACACCTGATATATTGTCACACACTATGGGGGGGCCTCTGGCTCTTCAAAAACACAATCCCTGGTTACTGCACAAAAGAGAGTTGTACGGACAATGACCTACTTGATAAAAAATGATCACACACGCCAACAATTTGCTAAATTTAAAATGTTAAAATTCGAGGATATTAACACTAACTGCTGTGCCATATTTGCTTACAAATCTGCCAATCACTTGCTTGACAACAAGTATTTCTAGTTTCTGAATAATCAGAGATACAACTTAAGGCACCCAGAGCTACTAAGACCACCCCCCATGCGCTCCTCTCAGTTCCAGGCCTCCATAAAATATCACACGGTGTGAAGGTGTGGTACAACTTACCTCCACCCATCCGAGCAAGTCTAAGTATTAATATTTTTTGTAATACCTACTCTATATTCCTGCTTTTATTGTGCCAATAAAACCGTTTTATCAGAAATATTATGTAGATAGAGAGAAATTACCATTGCAATAAATATATTTGCCAACTAGACATAATCCTGACAGCTCTGTCCTCTTGTTCCACTTAATACAACCCGTGTTGTACTGCTTCCCTCCCTACCATATTTATGTTTTTTAATGCCACTGTAAAGTATGTATATACTTATAATATGAATGTTAAAAATAAAAAATAAAAAATAAAATAAATATTGAAGTGATAACCGTGGTAACATTATGAGATGTACTTATTACCACCATGCTATTGTACTATTCCAGATGATACTAAATGTTACATAATACTTCCTTGTGATAAATGTACAGTATATAACAGGTGCCTAAAAGAGAGCTCAGGCTCTCAACTGGCTCAGCCATGTTAATATTGTTATTATTAATCGACTCTATCTGTGTTGTTGTGGCTAAACAAGCTGTTTCAATATTAATAGATAATGAAACAAATTTCGCCAAGTCTGTTACTCTGTTTTGTTTGTCTGTGTTTATTTATCTGTGTGTGTGCAATTTATTGAGCTTTCAGTATTCTATTCCAAACTCTTTTGCAAATTTGACCTGTGGAATAGATTTAGATTATAAAAACTTTGTAAACTTCAGTTTGCTCCTTAAAAATCAGGGTCAGGTTCACCAAAGACATGGAAATCAAATTCTAGGCTGATAACGTTAGAAGGAAACATCTTACGTGGTCAAGTGTCAGTAATGAGAAAACTTTACTCCTTCACCTCTCTTTGTCCTTCCTTCCTGAGAAAAAACTCCCACTATTGTTTAAAAGAAATACCTGGTATGTAATATTCCTATGTGATATTATACTCAAATATCATTCATTAATATTTAATTTTTTAGGTATTGAATACAGTATATACATTGTGTACACTTACTGGGAAGAAGAGCAAGAAGATATTCTTCCTGGAGAAGGAAAGGGAAGAGGAAGTAAAGGAGGAAAACGAGGTCAGGACGAGGAGGTGTATAGGACGGTGTGGGCAAATCACCATCCTGGCCGCATGATCAAGTAGACGAACTGAAGACCTGAGCCATCTTCACCGTCATATTGAACCCAGGAGCCGCCAGCCTTACACACCCTGGAAGTAGAGGTGATGAAGGAGGGGGGAGGGGAGTCTTACATTGGAGGAGGAGAGTGTTATATTAGGGGCGGGATGGGATGCTGTAGTGGTGGAGGGGTGAGGTGGGGAGCTGTACTGGGCGAAGGGAGGGGTGGGGTGGGATATTATACTGGGGGAGGGGTGGGGGGGGGGGGGTGTTCGTTGATTGGAGGGGCGTTACCTGAAGAGCCTCTTATATAGAAGGGCCGTTAGCTGGACAGGGGACGTCACGCTGGGTTAAAACAGGGTCACGTTCAAGATGCTCAGCAATTCCCAAGTTAGATTTCCTCGTAACAGGTCATATAAGATCTCGCCAAACATGTATTGAGAGATCTTCCACGAATCCCTGACACTATTTTTATAAACCTGACGCCACGCACTCCTAACACAGGAGCACAAAACACACACACACACACACACACACACAAGAAGCATAAACACACGCACTTCATTTCTGTCGCCTCAAATTGTTGCCTTTTTATTACATCCAGAGCCTCTCTCTCTCTCTCAATCCGTTTATTACTTTGTGTTCACATTAACTGACACATCCACTCCCACATACTATGCTTATATCACTCCATTACTCCATCCTCCTCCCTCCTTTACTTACTTTCTTTAATAACTTTTCTTCACATATGTTGTCAACTTTCCCCAGATAACTGCTACACCCACAACCAGATTCATTCACAAACATTCGTAACTTGTCTCTCCCGAAGCATCTCACTACAGCGGTATCATCAACAAACAACAGCTGAGTCACTTCGCATCTACAGTGCAGTACAGGTGGGCCAGCGTGCGACACATTTATAATAGATGAAACGTCGAAGGCAATTCATTCAGTCAGTCCATGTACTTGTGTCCATCTCTGGTTGTCATCTCTGAGTATATACTTCATTAGTAAAGGTATTATGAGGTAACCTACACAATGGGAGTCTAGTTACTCTCCTCCTGTTAAACACACACAGGTAAATGATCTAACCACCTGCCCATACCATTACCGTCACCTGGGAACTAAGGTATAGGTTGGGGCAAGCTGATTAATAAGGATAGATTGGAAAACTAAAGCAGGCTGGGGTGATTAGGGAGACGAGGTTTATAGGGGAAGATTGGGGAAACGGGCTTACAGGAGAAGTAACGGGAAGTTTGGTGACTCCTGTACATCACCTGTCCACGCCATTACCGTCACCTGGGGAAGTCAAGCCTCGACGCCCCGTCCGTCAACACTATTGATTATTCGATTCCAGAAGCGTCCTGTGTGTGTGTGTGTGTGTGTGTGTGTGTGTGTGTGCGTGTAGAAGGTAATACAGGTATAAACACAATAGGATTAGACACGATGCCTTGAGTTATGACGTTGACAATACCAGCCAGTACCTACCTGACCTTCCCTGACGTCGAGTTACCTTCCCTGACATCGCGTTACCTTCCTTGACATCGAGTTACCGTCCCTGACATCGAGTCACCTTCCCTGACGTCGAGTTACCTTCCCTGACATCGAGTCACCTTCCCTGACATCGAGTCACCTTCCCTGACATCGAGTTACCTTCCCTGACATCGCGTTACCTTCCTTGACATCGAGTCACCTTCCCTGGCGTCGAGTTATCTTTCCTGACGTCGAGTTTCAGTGTATGTGTCAGTTTGTATGTTAGTCAGTCGTTTGAGATAATACAACACGTATCTAACAGTCAAGGAAGTCTACCATGTACAGCACACAATAATAACACACAATTAACCTTCAAAAATACACTTTATCTTAACTAGACACGTTCACTTAGCTCCAGTTAGGTTAGGTTAGTATTAGGTTAGTGTTTGGTTAGGTTAGTGTTAAGTTAGTGTTTGGTTAGGTTAGTGTTAGGTTAGTGTTTGGTTAGGTTAGTGTTTGGTTAGGTTAGTATTAGGTTAGTGTTAGGTTAGTGTTAGGTTAGTGTTTGGTTAGGTTAGTATTAGGTTAGTGTTAGGTTAGTGTTAGGTTAGTGTTTGGTTAGGTTAGTGTTTGGTTAGTGTTTGGTTAGGTTAGTGTTAGGTTAGTGTTAGGTTAGTGTTTGGTTAGGTTAGTGTTTGGTTAGGTTAGTGTTAGGTTAGTGTTTGGTTAGGTTAGTGTTTGGTTAGGTTAGTATTAGGTTAGTGTTTGGTTAGGTTAGTGTTAGGTTAGTGTTTGGTTAGGTTAGTGTTAGGTTAGTGTTTGGTTAGGTTAGTGTTAGGTTAGTGTTTGGTTAGGTTAGTGTTAGGTTAGTGTTTGGTTAGGTTAGTGTTTGGTTAGGTTAGTATTAGGTTAGTTTTTGGTTAGGTTAGTGTTTGGTTAGTGTTTGGTTAGGTTAGTGTTAGGTTAGTGTTTGGTTAGGTTAGTGTTTGGTTAGGTTAGTATTAGGTTAGTGTTTGGTTAGGTTAGTGTTAGGTTAGTGTTTGGTTAGGTTAGTGTTTGGTTAGGTTAGTATTAGGTTAGTATTAGGTTAGTGTTTGGTTAGGTTAGTGTTTGGTTAGGTTAGTGTTAGGTTAGTGTTTGGTTAGTGTTAGGTTAGGTTAGTGTTAGGTTAGTGTTAGGTTAGTGTTAGGTTAGTGTTAGGTTAGGTTAGTGTTAGGTTAGTGTTAGGTTAGTGTTTGGTTAGTGTTAGGTTAGGTTAGTGTTTGGTTAGTGTTAGGTTAGTGTTAGGTTAGTGTTTGGTTAGGTTAGTGTTAGGTTAGGTTAGTGTGAAGTTAGTGTTAGGTTAGGTTAGTGTTAGGTTAGTGTTAGGTTAGTGTTAAGTTAGTGTTTGGTTAGGTTAGTGTTAGGTTAGGTTAGGTTAGTGTTAAGTTAGTGTTTGGTTAGGTTAGTGTTAGGTTAGGTTAGGTTAGGCTTGCGTTAGCGTATTTAATGAGAATGTGATCATATAATTCGTGTTGTTTAATTTCCTGATGATTCTACAAACTTAAGTTACAGAATCTTATCCAGGAAATTATATATGGCAAACTTGTAGCTTATTTAGAGTCTTAGTAGAAATATGTAGTTTTTGTAGAGTCTTAGTAGAAATATGTAGTTTTTGTAGAGTCTTAGTAGAAATATGTAGTTTTTGTAGAGTCTTAGTAGAAATATGTCGTCTATGTAGAGTTTTAATATGGATCCTGAATATTATTTTGGTGTTTATTTAGTTTTTGTAGTGAGAAAATCGCTCCTTGGCTTTTCGAGTAAGTGGGATGGGAAGATGGCGTGAAATCACCTGTCAACTTCATTAATATCTTACCTGCTTTAATTAGTTGATTAACTTAATGAATGGTGGAGGGAGAGGGGGGGGGTTGGGTTGGTGGGGAAGGGGGTGGGGGAAGGGGAGGGGGTCCACCAGATGAGTCAACTTCTCTGGTCATGGTTAGAATTAAATACCTAAGAGTGTGATCAATTCATAGAGGTTTAATCAACGACTTGCTTTCTTGTTCATTTGATTATTTATCTTTCTTGCTTAACTTACTTTTCTTTCTTACTCTTTTGATTATCTTTCTTGCTTAACTTACTTTCCTTCCTCTTTCTTGCTTGTTTTTCTTTCTTACTCTTAAAATTGAATCAATTACTCCCTTGACCTATATAGAATCTGCCTCACCTGTATGGACGCTCTTCCTTGTCTTTACCATACCTGGGATTATGCTCCAATACTCCTCCGACTCCTCACCTGACGACTCATAACACACTAGTTTGCATAATAATCAGGAATGGCGGAATAACAGACAGGATGTGATTATACTCGCCTGCTCAGGTTGTGTCTGGCATGGAGAAACACACACACACACACACCTCATACCTCACACACACACACACTCCCTCACACCACACACACACTCCCTCACATCCCATACACACATTCCCTCACACACCTCTCACTCCTCACACACACACACACACAACCGCATCCAGCCCATACGTGCACGAACTGATCGCTATAAGAACAGCCCAGTCCCAACCATTGTAAAAATTATCAATAACTTGTAATAAACCAGTGTATTCACTCCCAGTAAACACTACTCCTTGCACTGTCACTATGTTGAAATGCACTGTAGTTTGAGCTTTTCCCCATCTAGTTATTATATATCTTATTTGTGTCACTTATGTTACTTGTATATTATTTGTAATTCGAAACCCATTCCCCAAATATGGAACTGTATATTTTCAACCTTCTGGCTGCCAAGCTCTTTCAATAAACCGTTAATTATTATTATTATTATTACACACACACACACACACACACGATCAGAGCAAGAACTCCTTCAAAGACTCCCACCAGATAACGACAACAACCATACATGGTTCCGAAAAGTTACCAAATCTCAAAAGGTCCATTACCACCCCCGATCTACACGGCCAGGCAATAGACAACCTCCCTAGACCAACATCCGCCAGTAGGGTCAGCGGAATATGTCTAGTGCCTGTACCGACAGACAATAACTAACCCACGACACAACCCTAACACACTATTAGCTTAGCTAACCCACAGCAAGGCGGTCAGTCCTCTTCCTCCTAAATTTCTTCAATTTCCGAACTATAACTTTCTTCCCCGACCTCTAATCTTCTTTCACCCTCCTTTCTCCACAACAGCAACGCTCTCCCTCACACCTCACAAAGCCACCCACCAACGCAGCCTTATAAAACACTCAGTTACACTTGATTGGGTAAAATACATTGATCCTTCAAAGAGAAGCAAATAGATGACTTGACTGTGTGTGTGTGTGTGTGTGTTTATATTTGTGTGTGTGTGTGTATGCGTGTATGTTTGTGTGTGTGTGTGTTTATGTTTGTGTGTGTGTGTGTGTGTGTGTGTGTGTGTGTATGCTTGTGTGTGTGTGTGTGTTTATGTTTGTGTGTGTGTGTGTGTGTTTATGTTTTTGTGTGTGTGTGTGTGTGTGTTTATGTTTGTGTGTGTGTGTGTGTATGTGTGTGTGTGTGTTTGTGTGTGTGTGTGTTTGTGTTTTTGTTGTGTGTGTGTGTGTGTGTGTGTGTTTTTTTTGTTTTTTTTTGTGTGTGTGTGTGTGTGTATGTGTGTGTGTGTGTGTGTTTATGTTTGTGTGTGTGTGTGTGTGTTTATGTTTGTGTGTGTGTGTGTGTGTGTGTATGTTTGTGTGTGTGTGTGTGTGTGTGTTTTTGTTTGTGTGTGTGTGTGTGTGTGTTTATGTTTGTGTGTGTGTGTTTTTGTTTGTGTGTGTGTGTGTGTATGTGTGTGTGTGTGTGTGTGTGTGTGTGTGTGTGTGTGTTTATGTTTGTGTGTGTGTGTGTGTTTATGTTTGTGTGTGTGTGTGTGTGTATGTTTGTGTGTGTGTGTGTGTGTGTTTTTGTTTGTGTGTGTGTGTGTGTGTGTTTATGTTTGTGTGTGTGTGTTTTTGTTTGTGTGTGTGTGTGTGTGTGTGTGTGTGTGTGTGTGTCCATACCAGGGTCTAAATTCTCATGAGATATATGGTGCTAAATATCCACCTTTATTGGAGATGTGATACCACCGGCTGCATCTCTTTTAATAAACCGTTTATTATTATTATTATTATTACACACACACACACACACACTCTCTCTCTCTCTCTCTCTCTCTCTCTCTCTCTCTCTCTCTCTCTCTCTCTCTCTCTCTCTCTCTCAAATGATGAGAAAATTGTGATAGACCATTTCGTCAAGCAATGTAAATAAATCAGCGTGGGCGAGGCGGAGAGGTACGGGGGTGGGGTTGAGGCTGGGTGTTGGGGGGTTGGGGAGGAACAAGAGGTCGTGTCAAAACAGCAGCTGCACCTCCCCGCCCTGGCTGTCACCTGCTCCCCCTGTAAAAGACCTTGGTTTTTTAATACACACCTGTTAAAGAATGTCATATGTGTGTCTATCAAGTCGACCCGGAATGTCACATATGTGTCTTTACAGCTGACTCAGGTACCAGTATGTGTATGTTACGGTATATAAAGTAACCTGATTCAGAAACAAATGACAGTCGCTGCCAGGCTCTTGAGATTGGCGCACAACTTCCTCCCCTTCTTCCGAATATATCTTATTTTATTTTCCCGCCGATACAGTTTAGTTTCTCTTGACAGTTGGAACAGGTCTGGGTCAGTCAGTCAGTTATTTGGTGACTGTAGGAATCAGTCATTCAACTAACAAATACAACTATCTGGTCTTCAGTCAATAATCACACTCACTAGTAACTAGTTGATCAAAAACTGTCACAATCACCAGTCAATCAGTCATCTAGTAGCACCCACAGTCTCCAGTCAGGCAGCAGTTGCAATCACCAACGAGTCAGTCAAGTCATCTAGTAGCAGGCAAAGTCACCAGTCAAACAACCAGAGAGAGAGAGAGAGAGAGAGAGAGAGAGAGAGAGAGAGGTGTGAAGAACAGGTAGGGGCCACAATGCACCTGGTGGTCGGGGCAGAACAGTGGGTACCGTGGCTGAGGATCACAGAGGACCCGTACACAGGACACCTCACCTACTCCGGCATCATGTTCAACCTCCTCGTCGCCCTCTCCCGCACTATGAACTTCACGTGAGTCAATACACCTCCTTGCCTGAGTCAGTCTGCTTCCTGTACATGTTTGTTGGGGTAAATATTAAGGTTTCCTTCCAATATTTTCTTGGAGGCATTTTTTTTTTGTATCCTTTATTATTATTGTTATTGGTGTTTTTGTTATTAGTAATAGTAGTAGTATTGGTTGTATTATATTATTGTTATTATTATTATTATTATTATTATTATTGTTATTATTATTGTTATTATTATTATTATTATTATTATTATTATTGTTATTATTATTGTTATTATTATTATCATTGTTATTATTATTATTATTATTATTATTATTATTATTATTATTAATGTTATTATTATTGTTGTTCTTGTTGTTGTTATTATTATTGTTATATGTTCTTAATTACCTAATAGATTACAGGTTAAGAAGTGATCTGATGGGTAACTCTCCTTTACCTGTGTGTATCAGGTACGAGCTGAGGCGACCTGAGGACGGACTGTGGGGCGTGGGCTTCCCTAATGGGTCCTGGAGTGGCATGTTGGGCATGGTGAAGCGTGGGTCAGTGGTTCGACTCCCTCCGGTTTTCCACTGATGGTGAAATACATAGAGCACATGTAAACATACTTTTATAAATGCACATAAATTATAGGTCAACAGGATCACCTGAAGATTAGACACCCTAGCTTATTTCACCTGAAGATTAATCACCCTAACGTTACCTAAGGGGTGATAGATTAAGTTAGAACAGGTGAAATAAGCTATGTTGGGGTGTCTAATCTTCAGATGATCCGACCATCTCTTGACAACATAATATAAAAAGATATATCATCAGGGAGGTAGACTTCGCCCTGGGCCCCTTCGCCTTCAACTGGGAGAGGTACCACTACGCCTGTCAGTTTAGTCAGCCCATTTTCATCGACTATGAGAGCGTGTTCATGCGTCGCCCGAGGCTGGAGACTGATCTGTTCGCTTTTGTGCGGCCTTTTCAGTGGCAGGTACGAGTCTCAATTACAATTTTCAAAGGGACGTAATGTGGTAGGAAAAGTAGTATTAGTAGTGGTGGTGGTGATGGTAGTAGTAGTTGTAGTAGTAGTAGTATTAGTATTTGAGAAAAAAAAAGTAGCTATAGCGCAGAAGGTGGTCGCCTCGAACTGGTTAACTACGTTACCGATAAGGGCAAATGGTTTCAGTCTCAATAAACAAGAATTTACAGATGCCAATGCTCTAAGGTACGGTAGGCCAGTAGAAGGGTTGCCCTCCCAATGCGTGTGTGGCTCTTCCTATGACGTCGATCATGTCATGGTGTGCAAGACAGGGGGCTTCATATGCCTGAGGCATGACGAAGTAAGGGATCTCACAGCAAATATGTTGAAGGAAATCTGCCGTGATGTCATGGTAGAACTGACCCTCCTTCCATTGGACGGTGAGATCTTCCAACATAGGACTTCAAACACATCCAACGAAGCCAGTGTTGACGTCAGTGCTCGAGGATTCTGGACGTGGGGACAGTGAGCCTTCTTCGACATCAGAATTTTTTATCCAATGGCAGCATGTCACCGTAACTTAGCTCTCGATGCTGCACACAGGAGGAACGAGAACGACAAGAGAAGGGCATATGGGGAGAGAATTCAGAACGTTGATCAAGGCAGCTTCACTCCTCTAGTGTTCACAACCTCTGGTGGGATGGGACCAAGTGCAAGATGTTTCTATGCCAGACTCGCGGAGTTGATCTCCGAACAGAAGCAGCAGCCCAGAAGTTATGTTACAGCCTGGATGAGATGTCGACTGTCCTTCTCTCTCCTTCGGTCGGCTTTGCTCTGCTTCAGGGGAACGAGAGCTTCGGCCCCAAAACCGACAACAGTTGCAGATATTGACTATGAGGCTACAGTCACTGAATGCCGCATAGATCTGCGGCTCAACTAACTCAACACAGCTAGGATAGCTACTTATGTATTAGGATATTTAATATTAAGGTTATAAAATGGTGGCGAAGGTGTGGCTATTGGGGGAGGCTGGAGGCCATTTAAAAAAAGAGATAAAAAAGTAGTAACCGTAGTAGCAGTAGTATTAGTGGAGGCCACTTAAAAGTAACAGAAGTAGTAGTATTAGTAAGAGTATTAGTAAGCGCAGGGTAAATGTAGTAGTAGCAGTATTAAAAGTGCTATCACTGAAGTAAAAGAGAGTTAATAGTATTAATAGTAGTAGTAGTAGTAATAGCAGTGCAGTAGTAAAACAACAGTGATATGTTGTCATTATGGTCCACTTACCTTTGTCTATGTGATGGTCAGGTGTGGTTGTGTCTGTTGGCCAGTCTGATCCTCACCTGGCTGATCCTGGTTGTGTTCCTGTACCTGAGCCCTTGCGAGAGGCTGATGACGACGACGCAGAGGCAGGAAGGAGGTGTACAGACGAGGAGGAAGTACAGCAACAAGTCCCATGTTATGTGGCTCACCAGGACCCTAGCTAGTCAAAGTGAGGGTTTAGTTGTTGTGTACCAATATTGTCACCAGCTGAATAGTACACATTTATGTAAGATCAAACACACCTTATACGACACAGACAGACATTTAAAGCATAACAAGGCGGTCTAGTCTCCCGGAAGTTCTGCAACTAAAACAAATCTGAAAATTACTTACAGTATGCTGAAAATTTCTACGTGCTCGTGCAAACACCTGTGTATCAGCGCCTCTTTAATAATAATACAGTTTGATGCCCAATGATGTCCTCCAGGAATGAGACAACACGTAGAAACTCCGGTCCAAACTAGTGACCTGACCAAGTATGGTACGGTAATGGGTTGGGTCAGTCAGGTCCAGACCTCACCACCACAGCTCGCTGCTATACTGTAGTTAGAGTCTGGTTTACACTAGCCAGGGCCTGATTCAGGAGTGGGCAAAGTGGGTAGCTGCCCAGGGGCCTCCACATATCAGGGCTGGTCGACTTGAAACCTTATGAATGACTCCAGTCATGTCTCACTTTTGTGTGTGTGTTGGGAATTTGTACACTATCAATAAATATACAGTATGTTCTAATTTCCTCAATATAACTGCATATGGCTTCAAAATTCTCCAAAGAAGTGTTCAAATTTCAAAATTTTCCCGGGGGGCTTACAGCGCCCCCCGGAACTCCCAGATGTTTAGGCTCGCTTCACTCGCCACCCCATGGGCCTCCACAGGTCTAAGTCCGGCACTGACACTAGCTACAAAAAGTATCTGTAAATTTTTGGCTAGACAATATGACAATGGACGAAGGATTTTAACAACCCTATACCGAGACAACAGGAGTCGCTGTGCTCATTCAGACAGCTACCGCCTGGCAGATACTTTCTGTAGCGAGTGTACTGTAGTGTACCTTCAGTTCTTCACTCCGTTAGATATTTTATCTATCTGAATAAAAGTTGAGTGTACTGTTGCTGGTTGTTAAAATGATCAACTGTGTATTGTATACCGGCCCTCCCGGTGTGCTTCTTGTCTGCAGGATAAGTGAATATAACAGTTTGTGTTCTACGATTTAATGGCAGAATTATGTTCCTTAATCCTAGTTTCAATACATCTGACAGTTTATTTGTGGATTAAATAATTACAAATATCGTACACCTTAACATGGCAGACATTTCCCACGGCACAGGTAACCCTTGGCTGCCAGAGAGCGACAGCAGGAGGGTGATGACAGCATCCTGGCTCCTCTCCTGCCTCATTTTTGTCTCTGTCTTCTCCGGCACCCTCACCGCCATGCTCTCCGTGCCCCTGGTGAGTCTCTCTCTCTCTCTCTCTCTCTCTCTCTCTCTCTCTCTCTCTCTCTCTCTCTCTCTCTCTCTCTCTCTCTCTCTCTCTCTCTCCGTGAACCATATTACTTCACTTACTGTACGTATAACAATGCTGGCTGTATGAGTCACGTACAGTACTTGATAGGTCCCTCAACGTCTTATTTCCTTGGTTAAGATAATTGTATCATCCTTGTTAGTGTTCTTGTTCTGGCTGTCGAGGGAGTCAGTGTGTTGACGAAGCCTCAAGAAGATCCCCCCTCAGTTAATGATTTCTTGTGTTCATTTTAAAGGTACTGATGGTGGGGATATTTAGTCTCTGAAGCAGTCACACATGTTCACCATAAATTTGTGGCTGTTTTTTTAGATTTAGTTTGGTTAGATTAGGTTAGATTCTGCTTCTAGATCTGAGTATTAAGGAGCTATTGAGATATAACGACGCTCGCTATTCCAGGGTATTCAGTCAGGGATGTGTAACAATAGTATACTTTCTTTAAATGTTTATATCCACATGATCGTATGATACTAAATCCCCAAACACACACACACACACACACACACACACACACACACACACACACACACATTATGTTTCATGGTCAGGTCCGGCTCCCCATCGACAGTACCGAGGACTTGGTGAACCAGCAGGAGGTGCCTTGGGCTATAGAGTCAGGCTCCTTCTTGTACCAGATCTTATACGTGAGTCCCTGTGTATCTGTTGTCTCTTGCTGCTGTTGTTATTTTATTTTGTCGCTGTTTAGGCCAAGGTGGTCGTGAAAATAACCTAACCAAACCTAACCTAACCTGAAGGCTCCTGATTGGAAGGTTCCTTGCAGGGGTATTTGGGGAATTATAAATTACTGTCAGGAAATTTTTGGTTTATGGTCCAAATATCCATATTACATACAGTACAGCTCGTGGCCCACACTTCAAGATACCCTCCCTCACTACCACCACCTCACTCATCCCAACTCAACACCACAATACTGTCTTGGGATGTACCACCAGTTCATCACCACCATCACCCCGGCCCGTCATCACCAGCCTTCACTACACACACAGCTCCCACACCTTATCTGCTTTGATTGACACCTTTCTCATTCCCTATCACGCACTCTCCCTCACACACCTCTCTTCACGTGTCTCCCGAGATAACCATTCCCGTTACTTACTCTCTGCTTGATACCGTTGTTCTTATAGTCCAACGAGTCTTCCGTCTTAACATGTGCATGAAATTTTCTTGAAACTAATCATCTGTAAAGTTAGTTAAATTTTATACTCTATTGATCTTCACATTTTAATGTTTTTTTTTTACATTAAATTATGCCCAGATTTTTTTTCTTAATGCTTTTTTTTATTAATTGTAATTATGGTAGTTTTGAATTTAGTTTGTTAAATATTTTAGTTTTATACCGAGTTTCTTACATCCACTTACGGTTCAATCCTTCACAAAACACGATAGCTCTACACAGACATGAAGCTGTGTTAATATGATGTCCCAATATGACAGTTCAACCATTCTTATATATTTTCTTTTAGCCTTAATTTAACAATAACATTAAATAATTCGCAAGTGATGATGGCTCACCTCACGTTAACACTGTTTACACGTTGCAACCGACGCCTCCAGCAAGCGACAGACGGCATCTACAAGACACTGTGGGACGGACACTCAGCCAGGATCACAGACTGCTATAGTTACCGTCATGACATCGGTGCTGGTGAATACGCAGCTGTCTGTGATAAGATGACTATGAAGAAGGTGAGTGAAGTCCTTAACATGGTGTTTTATGTCACCTGGATTTATTGAAAGTTGTCTATTATAAGAGGAGGTTTCTTCCCATGTCGTCTACTCTGAAAATATCAGTGTCCCCAGAATGTTTACCGCCCACACATGGGGTACTCATAATCTTTAATCATCATCGTGTTCAAATAGTCGTAAACAAGATCGAGTACATTCTTTTATTTACGTCTGTAATCGTAAATGATTATATTATTTTCTTTAGCGTCGCAATCGTGATAACCGACTACACCTACAGTATAATGTGATCATAACCAATAGTATTTTCAGGGTTACATTAATTGTGACTTCCCTTTATATTTCATATACATATGTAACACATTCTTGGCTGCCGTCAATGGGTCAGTTACTTGGTGAATCTGAGGCCTGTGTGTGGCCATAAAATGTACCTTTTAATTACAGTATTTGTATGAGTGGCCTATAAATAATGTTTTTAATGAAAAATATATTTTTGGCAACTTTTCAATTGCTCTCTTAGTAATTTTTTCCTTTATGGTTTAATAGTGTTTCACCTGCATCATAACATAGGATCTACACTGTAAACATAATGAGTATACTGTAGTAGTTATTCTGAGAGTTACCTTATAATGAACACCTTTAAACTTAAGGCTTTGTCCAGTGTACAAACCAACATGTGTCGATAATTCACTGTGCTGTAGCTGCACGTCCCTAATGGACTATCAGACCTATGGTACACATGTATACAGTACACATCTGCCCATGTTGTACTTGGATATGTATCTGTTCCTGAAATTAAACAAATCTAATTATCTACACCTCAGTGGTTGACGTTATTTTAATAGTTTAATCAAGTGATATTACAGGTGTTAAACTCCTCACATGTTGACATCTAAGTTAATGTTGTGACCAGGTGATGTCAGAGGACTTCAGTGCCACGGGAGAGTGTAACTTCTACATGGCGAGGGAAGACTTCATGTCCATGCCGATGGCTCTTGCCTTCCAGCACCAACACCCCATCTACTCCAAGGCCAACCTTCAGTGGGTCTCTTCTGTCGCCTTGTCTTTGAGCATAGGCGGGGAAACTGTGGTCCCCGGCCGAGGGTCTCACAGTGGTCCGCCACCAAATTCGAGTTCAATATTTTGTTGTTTTTTATCTTGAGACTCAAGAGGTGTTGATATGCAATATTTGGATGACGTTTACACGGTATGTACTGTATGCTCTTATATAACCAACTCTAACACAACTTTAATTGCCATTAAATCTACAAGAGTTATTATTACAGTATCTGTGAAAATAACAGGTGGCCCCGAAGAACCCTCATGACCACCGACCTCCAGAGTTTCCTCACCCCGGCCTCGTCCTAGAGAGAGAGATCCTGTACAATGCAGATATAGAGAGACTGAGAGATAACATTAACTATAAAAGTAGATAGAGAATAAATATTATAGTTATTAATATACTGTACTGATAGAATAGAAGTGTGAGGGTATGTTATAGCTCCTGTTAATATTACTGCCTGTACCTTCATCAGGTGACCTCAGTAAAGAAATGACTAGTTAGTGTTGTGGCCGTCCTGCAGGTAAACACACCAGCTGGCCCTCTCAGTCACCTGCTTCTGCCTTAACTTGTAATGAAGGAAATCTTATCAGTGGCTTATTTTTATTTATTTTTTCCTGTTATTTTCACCACATATCAGCTTACTAGTCGTTGGGGCAGTCTGTCTGTTCTTCTATTACGACTTCAATTATTTCTCTTAAAGCTTTGGGTACAGTATTCCTATAAGTTTACCAACAACTACAGTAAATGATGGAAGTTCAACAAATTCAGGGAATTATTAACACAGACATGGCCTGCTCGCGCTCTACAGGACGTGAACTTAACTTACAGGTAAAAATGTTAATGGGATGATTTTATTTAATTATAAATAAACAAGGAATCCCTGCCCACGTACTGTTGTCTGAACACTGTAAAGGATTTCAGTTTCATAATATAAAACATGACTTTACTTTCAGAATTTTAGAATTGGTGAACAAAGGACTAGTCCACCGATGGATGGATGAACAACTTCCCAACAGCACTTCGTGTTTAGGTCCCCCAGGTGCTGACCTCATAGGGGCCAAGCGTCCTCTGGCACTGAATGATTACTTCGGTCTCTTCTCAGTGTTCGCACTTTGTAAGTTTTCTCTGAATAATTTTATTTTTCATAGAAAATGGCAAGGAACAGGAATTTTAGTGTTAACTAAAAGAAACTGAAATGTTTATTTACTTAGATAAGTTTATTAGCGTGTGTCCTGAGCGAAGGCAGATCTTGTTTGTCTGGTGATAATAATCGATGTTGTGGGCGGGCGAGTACCTTTGCAACCTGCAGTCTAATCAATTTATTTACTTATACTATGTGTACGCTCGCCGCCCAGTATGCAAAAGATGCATTTTACTCAATTTACTTCTATTGGTTCAGAAGATACAGTACTGTTTCATGACAGAACATCATATTTGTAGTGCTATTGTCTCACTCATAATATGGGAGCAGTTCACTTTAAGACTGGGACATATTTGGCTATATGAAGTACTGTACTGTATGTTTGGTTGACCAGAAACACTCTCCTGGCTGACCTGTCTTGTTTGTGTGTACCGTAGGTCTGGCGGTAGGGACGCTGGTGCTGGTGGTTGAGTTGACATTGACTGAGGTCACCCACGGATGTCACTTCTCATCGCTTATCAATCCTTGACTGCTTCAATTTACCTTCCCGTAAATGTCTTTTTCTTTTTTCCTTTCGCTATTTATCATCTTACTTGCTGTTCGGGTGGTTGGTCTAGCTGGTGTTAGTACAGGAGGAAACCGGAGAACCTGTGGTGTTTGGTAGTGAAGGTCACGCATGTCCGGGATCGAACCCTTGACTATTGGTAAGAGATGAGAGCGTCACCACTATCACCAACCAACCGACAATTGCTGAAGATGATAAAGTAAGGTTAATTGTTTGAACTGAGCAGGTGGTGCAATAAAAAGTCTTAAGTGTAATTTTCATGTTACTTTTGAACTTTTATTTTTGTGCTTTAGCTTAAATGAGCCAGTTAGGTGCAGCTCCAGTTACGAGGAATATTCATCCTACTATACTGCCAGATCTGGGGTCACTAAATAAAAGGGGATAACTTAACTCTAATCTTAATTTCTAAGGGTCACTGCCTCCAGACCCCCTCTGGACAGCATGTAGCTCGTTAGGTAGCGGGCAGAGTGGACTAGGCATTGGGTTAGGTTTTCCATTGACCAGATCGATGAGGGTAAAGAAGGGGGAAACCATAACATGTCTTAATTGATTTATTCCTTATAAAACATACTGGTAAAAAAACATATACATGAATTGGTCTTCCTCAGAAGAACAACAGAATTTTGGGTTACCTAGCTGGGCCCCAGACTCTTACATTACTGGCGGGTCATCCACCTACTTATTGCATAACAATCGGGGAACGCCGTATCTCGGTCGTTCCTTCTTACACTATCCCTTAACACACAGACTGCTCCACTTGGGTGGATTGTAGCACCGTCGGTTATCATACATACTGTAGTAGCACCATCTCAACACACCTGTTACACTCCATACCTGCAAGTATGTGACTCCTTGTGACTTTTAGGTATACACAACGGACACCTCGTTCGCACACCGCCCTCGGTGGGTAGAGACGAGGGCTTCACCTAGAGACATACCAGCACTATTTCTACGCCTGGTATTATAGGTCGCTCCAAGTGACGACCGCCGTTTCTCACGGTCTCCTTAGTTGTGACTATTCATGTGGAGTGGTGCGCTGGGAATAATTCCCACCCGGTGTGACGCTCAAGTGGACAATGGCGGCCGGGCGGCAAGATACTCCGGCCACATGGCACCTGTGGTGACGGCAGAGCGGGAAAGACTAAGAAATAATGCCTGACGGGCGGTTATTCCACCCCTTAACACATCCCTATCACACTTATATATCCGGCAAAGCTTTAAAGTGTAGTAACTGCTATTTATCAACCTTAATTGTAGGGCGGGATATAGCCCGCTAGGACACTGACCTGTGGTGACGGCAGAACGGGAAAGACTAAGGCCGGCTTCCCGCCGCTTCTCGTCACATAGGCCTACAGTTTCCAATCCTCAATTTACACTTTTGTTTCTTATGGTTCTCACCTGAACACTTTACGGTATATTGTCACTCATTTCTTATAAACACATATATTAATCCTAAATTACACACTAAGGTAAGGTCTAGGAACCTTGAGTAGGTGAGTTGTCCTTTCTCAATGTTTCCCGTTTTCTGAGGTTCTACAAGCGCGGTGCATTTGAATGTTATGTAGCGTAATATGAATTAGATGGGGTTTTTAGGGATGACAATGATGTGCGCAGTACATAGCCTTCCCCTCCCAAGGATTCACATTATGCGAAATAACATGCAAAGCACTAACGCTGTAGTGTACATACATTTTACAATCCTAACAGTTCATGATTAGAGTACCTTAATCCATCACACAAAACATAAGGAGACTTAAACGTTTCCTACGAGCGTCTCCGCTACCATATACATCAGACAACCGTTTACAACCCTGCTAGTTCAGTATACAATATATCAGTAAAAAGAAAATTATAAGGAGACAACTTTTCATACTCGAGTCTCCGTTACCTATACATACCACAACTTATCAATTCTTATTTCAGTACAATATAGTATAGGGAACATTCCCTTCACAGTTCATCAGCGTAATACCTCAACATATTTTGGCACTAACACATAAACAGTGGCTCTGACATTACAGATACAACAAAGTACTCTGCATGAAATTACATATACTCAGGAATTTAAATTCTTGTCTATGAATGGGAAATTAGTTACATCAGACGCTTCCTCAGATTACTACTTCATTTCAATAATAATTCACCTTTTCAACACAAAACCATGGTTCTAGACATACACCTTGGGGTTCATAACACAAGATACGTATTTCCTAACTCACAGTTCAGAAGAACTGGTATTTGAAAGTCGGGGTGACTCCCTCACCCGGAGTGAGTCAACAACCCAAACAAAACTTCCGACACACATAAACTGAGATTTTTTTTTCTTTCAACAACATAGGCAGCAACTGGATCTCCGGACTTCAGTTCATAAGAACTGGGATTTATAATGTTGGGGTGACTTCAGTACGACTGACGAAGTCAACAACCCACAAACTTTTGACACCTAACTCTTCATAAATGTGTGAGATAGTTCTGAGATTATTCCCTTCATCATCAAAGTAACAGAATTCCTCATCATTAACTACTTCATATTCACCTAAAACTGCACCCGGACTCAAACAAACTGGCTGCTCTGAAACATTACTCATAGGAACATAAACACAGGAATCATCTTGGACTATCACACACATATCCGGTTGTTGTTTCAGCCCCTTATGCGTAAATCTAATACTTATGGTTTGACCTACCCCTACCTTCACTTTAACTGGCCTAATCTGAGAACTGTGCCCACTTATTGTAGTCTTCCTATCAATGTGTAAGTTAGTTAGCTCCTTGGGGTCCTACAAGCGCGGTGCATTTGAATGTTATGTAGCGTAATATGAATTAGATGGGGTTTTTAGGGATGACAATGATGTGCGCAGTACACTGCAACACCTGGAGAATATGTACACTGGTCCTTCCTCCACGCCTGGTGACTGTTGGTCTAGCTCAGCCTTCATCTTTCTTTACTTTTATCTCTGTGGAGAGAAGGAGAGCCAGTGGTAGACCAAGAGTGACATGAAGAGAGGGTGTTAGAAAGCTGCCATCAGGTAACCACAGCTAACTCACACTAGGTTGGAAAATGGCCGTAAAACGACGATGATGAATCACGCAAGTAATAAAGCATACCATTATAAAAACTAATGTGTTCTCAGTATCCTCATTTTTTTAACCTGTACTCAAGGGCGGATTGCAGGTAGGGCTGCCACACTACGTCAGTTCCGTTATGATAGACCTCCAGCACAATTCAGGACCGATAACCTCCATCAGTCAATCGGACATATTACCTGACCTCTTTCATATCATCATCACCGTTTTATGACCAGTGTTCCACGCTTGTATCGATTAGCCTTGGTTACTTGATGGCATGATATCCAGGTTACTATCAGGTAAATTTGAAGGTTTACTACGAGATGACTTCCTTATCGCCAACCCATTGCAGAGTGGGAACTGGGCTATCAATGATCCTGATAGCTGGCAAGGCCAGCGGAAGGAGGTGTTTTAAAAAGATCTCACCAGCTCCTCCCGGGAGATGGTCTACCTTGGCCCGTAAGGGGATCGAACCCTCGACATCCGCGTTATTAGCACGGCGCTCTAACCAACTGAGCTAACAGGCCACGTTGTAACAGTAACTGTTTGATAATAACCATACGATCAGCCCCACAGAGTGCTCGCGATAAGTTAGCTACCTACAGTACCTGCAGTTGAGTTGCAGGGGTGGACTTGGGGTGACCCGGGAAGGGGAGTGCAGCGGTCGGATTTCCGTCTTCCCTCTTCCTTGATCTGCAGATGTTCATGTCCTTAACGTATGACACATATTAATAAAATACTGAAATAAGAAAGCTTTTACGTACTTCTTTCGCGCTCGTCTCCTGTCCCAGGCGTTTACAACTTGGAGAAACAAGTGCAGTCCCGGCCAGGCGCCTCCTTGTGTACCAAAGGCTTATTATACAATATGCTGTATCCACACAGTTAAGTCTACTAATGTAGTTGTTTACAAAATAGCTATTATGCGCATGTGTAATATAAACAGTCATTTGGTAATACTATAGCTATAATATATATATATATATATATATATATATATATATATATATATATATATATATATATATATATATATTATAGAGAGAGAGAGAGCAGCAGCAACTTAGGAAAATATATCTACTGTAGTTCTTTTACTTTTACTTTTATCCTCTTCGCCACTGATCGGCTCGTTAGCCACTTTGGCGATCAGTCACGTCTCTGATTACTTTTCCTTTTCATTTATCCTCTTCACCAAAAGATCGGCTCGCTAGCCGCCCGGGCGATCGGTCACGTCTCTGTCATGCTCTGTTGGCAAATACTGGGCATGCACCGGCTCCTGAATGTACCTGAACCCGCTCCAGTGTTGGTCAAGTCTTGTCTTGAAAGAGCTCGCACTCGGTGCCGTCACAACACTCTCTGGTAGATTGTTCCAAGAGTTCACAATTCTCACTCCGAAAAAGTTTGCCCTCACAGTTTTCTGGAATTGCGACTTCGTCAATCTTGAGTTGTGACCCCTTGTGGGGCGAGCGTCCGCCAGCTCCAAGTAAGGACACTCGATTGAGTAGTGCCCCTTGAGATGCTTATACACTTCAATTAGGTCGCCCCTTGCCTGTCTGTAGTATAAGCTAGGTAAGTTCAGGCGCTTCAATCTCTCAGGGTAGTTGAGGTGCCGAAGCGCAGGCACCAGTCTGGTGGCCCTCCTTTGAACATTTTCAACCAACTGACAGAACCTAGCATATCTCGGGGACCAGACGGGGTGACAGTACTCCAGATGGGAAAGCACTTTACTCTTGAAGATCGTTGCGAGGGACAGACTGTCTAGATATCTGAACGACTTTTTTTAAGACCCAACAATTAATTTATTTGCCTGATTTACCTTCTTCTCGCAAGAGCCCGAGAACTTCAGCTCATTGTCTACATGCACACCTAGGTCCTTCTCACATTCAGTCTCAAATAGTGCAGTTTCTTCATCCCGTTGGGACATAATTATGATACGCCTCCTTACCGTTGGTACGCCCTAAGTGCATACTCTTACACTTCGTGACATTGAATCTCAGCAACCATTTCTTCGACCATTCTTGGAGCCCACAGAGATCCTTCTGCAGCTCTTCACTGTCCGTATGGTTCTTGATTTCCCGAAATAACTTGGAGTCATCGGCAAACATTTGTATGGAGGAGTGTACAACGTCAGGCATATCATTTATGAAACAAACAAACAACAGCGGGCCCAATACAGCGGGTTCAGGTACATTCAGGAGCCGGTGCATGCCCAGTATTTGCCAACAGTGCGTGACAGAGACGTGACCGATCGCCCAAGCGGCTAACAAGCCGATCAGTGGCGAAGAGGATAAAAGTAAAAATACACTGCCCTGTGGTTCCCCGCTTGTGACAGGTACAGATAATGATTTTGTGCTATTCATCATCACACTTCTTGCGGTCATAGTTGTTGTGAAACTACTCCCTCGCACATAACAAGACAAGCCTATTATTAACGGTACCCGTGCCTAATACGACTATGCTAATCACTTTTGCACTTACTCCCACCATGGAAATTAGCAAAAAAATAATCGCACTTCAGTGCGAATTTTATGAGTCTTGCCCACCCCTGCATATTATTCAGCTGTTGGTGTGATCTGGAGCAGTGTTGTGGGTTGGGGGGGTGGTGTTCAGGGTTGTGTTCCGTAATATTTTAGGGATGTTTGACTTGGTGTTACAGGGGATGGGGGGTATAAATTTGGGAGGAAAAACGCGTTATGTATTTTTTGAATGGCCCCATTAATTTATTGAAAAAAAATCAGCTAAAGCCTTTTAATAATAGATATAATATTTAGTATTGAACAATACTCTTATAAATTTAGTTTTATTTGCATTACGAAAGTTTGTTATGAAAATTGATAAATTTGAATCTCCCGCTCGTGAATTCCTCCGCATCAGCTGGAGCAGTACCGAGGCCACATATACTAGTGCTGAGAATAAATCACATGATTAATGTTTAATATTGCATTAAGTTTAAAATCGGGTGATAATTTCCGATAATTTGGTTACCAGTTGAAGGAAAAAGAAGGAATTTTCAAGAAGTGAGGTTGATAATAAATGCGGTAGGGAAGAGGAGAGAAGAGCTCAGTCCACTGTGTTGTTGTGTTCCGGAGCAGACGGACGGATTACTTGTCTCCCATCCATACATGTGCAACCTTCTATGTTCCCAAGGCCAAATTCAACCTCCAAAATTTCTTCAATAAGAAGGCCTCGGTCGTCAGTCCAGGTAAATACACTCAATGGAAATATTATGGCTGTTAATTAGTTCACTGATAGGAGCAACACCTGTGGGTCAAAGTCCTCCTCCCAAATTACACAATGATGTAATTTAAATAAAACTCCATCACCCATTTGAACAGGAAATGTATACTATTTTAGATTTTTCAAGTATCATTTGTTAAGTATTATAAGATGTTTGCCCGGATTGGCACCCTAATATATAGTTAATGTATGGGACCTGCAAGACTGTAGAGTAAGTGTACAGTGTCTACTGTATAGTAAGTGCAGTGTTAATAAGCAAGACATTAGTAAACAATAAGATAGTTCAGTAATGTTTTATCGGTAAATTATCATTGTCACACCGTTCACTTTTAGCAAGTAAAAAATATATTTTTTAGTGTATTTGTGTTTAGACCGAGTACAACCTTCATATTTGGCGGAAATTAGCCGGGTTTTTTCGATTTTTGTTTCGTTTGACGTTTTCCGAAAAAAAATGGCTAAGCAACTAAAAAAATAAAAAAAAACAGTAGAAAAACAAAAACGTAACCTAACCTAACTTAACTGACTCTCACCATATGATGGGTCCGACTAATTACCCAAATGTAGCCGGAATGAAGTCAAATAATGGTCCTAGATGAATAAATCGGACTGCTAATCACTTCTTGACTAGTATTTGGTGTCACAAAAAATTGGTAAACTTAATTTAATCTGAGTTAATAGATCGAGTGCATGTACCTAACCTGGACTAGTATTTGGTGTCACGAAGTCACAAAAAGTTGGTAAACTTAATTTAATCTGAGTTAATAGATCAAGTGCATGTACCTAACCGAATCTAATCTAACCTAACCCAACACAACTCAGATTAAATTAAGTTTACCAATTTTTTTTTTACTTTGACACCAAATAATAATCGAGAAGTGATTCGCAGCCCGAATTATGCTTGTACGACCATCATTTGAATTCATTGCGGCTACATTTGGGTAATTCCTCGCTCCATATACTTAGCTCCATATACTTAGGTATTAGGTTTTATATCTAGAAGTGTAAGTAATAAGAGTGCTGAGGTCTTATTGCAACTATATCTTAAGCAAGTCAGGCCACACCTCGATTATGCTGTTCAGTTCTGGTGCCCTTATTATAGAATGGATATCAATTCACTAGAGTCGGTGCAGCGAAGAATGACGAAAATGATTCCGGGACTTAGAAACCTTCCATATCAGGATAGGTTAAAGAAACTAAACTTGCATTCCCTAGAAAGACGAAGAGTGCGGGGAAATATGATAGAAGTATTTAAGTGGGTGAAAGGAATCAATAAAGGGGATATAGATAAAGTTCTTATAATATCCGAGCAGGATAGGACTCGAAGCAACGGATTTAAGTTGGATAGGTTTAGATTCAGGAAGGAACTGGTTCACAAATAGGGTGGTGGACGAGTGGAACAAGCTTAGCAACCTTGTAGTAAGTGCTGGAAAGTTTTAAAAGGAGGCTAGATAGATTCATGGATGATAGAGAGTTGTAGTAACTCTCGACAGGAGCTGCCATGCACTAGCCAACCGGCCTATTGCAGACTCCTTATTTTCTTATTACTTGTACCCACTTTAGTGATGACTCATATCCACTTTAGTGATGACTCATATCCACTTTAGTGATGACTTGTACCCATTTTAGAGATGACTTGTACCCACTTTAGTGATGACTCATACCCACTTTAGTGATGACTCATGTTCACTTTAGTGATGACTCATACCCACTTTAATGGTGACTCGTATCCACTTTAGTGATGACTTGTACCCACTTTAATGATGACTCATACCCACCTTAGTGATGACTTGTACCCACTTTTGTGATAGTTGATGTTCATCCTTATTTTTTTTATTGTTATTATAATAATAATAATAATAATAAACGATTTATTAATAGAGTGTGTATCTGTCTGTGTGTTCCATAAAGGTATCACTAACTAGGGATACACTGGAAACATAACACTGTATCATGTTCCAGCCAGAACCAGAACGAGCACTTTGATGTGTAATTAATTTGAAGCAAAAAATACAATAAGTTTCTTCAAACTGTGGTCACATGGGTAGCTCTTGCTCCAGTTTCTACAGCAAGAAAAAAGCAGGTGAATGCTGCAGTGTGAGTTGATGTGTGACAGAACATAACCAGGCAAGAGGAATGTAGATGACGCAGCAGCCATTCGTGGTAGTCTTTATTTTATTAAAACAAGACGAGAGAAATTGAAGAAAAACGATTGTGGAGTTGTAAGTGGCTGACGAGGAGGAGGACTGAAAGTGTTTATTATAGACTGGTTAGAGAGTTGAGTTTGGAGGACCCAGGTGCCATGTGTGTTAGAATCTTGCTCAAAACCATCCAAAATTTGACGAACACGATCATCCAATAAAACTGCTTCAAAAACTATCTCGAATATTTGAAAAATTGCTTGAAATAACTTTTAATCCAGAAATTGCTCATAAAAGTGCTCATGTACTGTTATGGCATTGACAATTATGTTCAAGTTATTTTAAGTACATGACATTCAGAAATCTTTGTACATACAGTATATTATTGGTCTATGTTAATTTTTTTAAAGTGATTTGTCAAACTAAAACTACGAATATAAATGTTTAGGTTATATAGCTATTGTTTATTTACTGCATTGTTTCCCAACCTTGAGCCACAGCATTGTTCAAAAGCAAACCACACATGCCTGTCAATACATTTATATTTTCATTATAAAAGAAAAACACAGTCTGATTTTTCATTTGAAATTTATTTGCTTCTTTGTATTAACTAAGCAATAAGGTAGTTTATTGAAGATAATATACAGTAATCCCGTGTTTTTCGCAGTTTGACCATTCGTGTTTTTTTTTTACTAAAAAAATTATATATATATATATATATATATATATATATATATATATATATATATATATATATATATATATATATATATATATATATCCTTTAAAAACAAAAATTTAAATTTTGCGCCATTTTCGACACCCGCTGTTCCGAGAAGCCTCAGTCCACATGTGCCTATCGTACTGTGAACGCTACTGTGATTATCTCTTCTGTTTGTCCTCCCACGTGCATTCCACATGGCTCGGGTACGTAAGCCAGCCTCATCAAAGGCAAATATTACTAGCAAAGACTCTAAACTGACCGAGAGATCAAGAATAGTGATGAGCTTAACGGAAAAAAACCAGTTTTATTGGACAAGCTCAGAGGTGGTACGAGCTATGGCTCGAGATGTGGTGAAGACTGACAATTCATTTGTGTTTTTTGTCAGAATACAAGTCTTCAAGTGGAGGAATGTGGGTGGAAGAGGACTGGCTGGCTGCCGTGACTGCGTGAGGGCGGGCAGAAGCTGGGACAGCAGGGAGAGGCTGGCAATGCGGGTGTTGCCGACCTCAGCGAAATATGACATTTTTTATTTACTTGTAAATAAATATTTTTTGTATATATAACTGTGTTTACGTTTTTCCATTATTATACTACAATATTATTAGTTTCAAATAATGTTAGTAAATGCCGGTACAGTGCATCAGTGATTACTATTTTCACCCTTCCTCTACATGGCGTTGAATGTAACCATCTAGCTGAAATAGAAATATGGTTGAAAGTCCTTCAAAAATAAGGTGTGATTTCGCCTCAGGCCTGGAGCTACGTATCAGGCTGTGCGCTCAGTTCAAGGAAGTGGCAACATCCCGTTCAGAGCGAGAGGAGGGCGAGCCAATGACAGCGCGCTTCCCTCGGACCATACCTCCCGAGGCTGCCAATCACAGTGGATTTGATGTTTTTCGTATCCACGTATGAGAAGTGCTTTGCAACTTCTGCCCGATATTAGAGCAAAACTCGAATGAGGCAAGGCCTTCTGGTATGGGATTAGGAGTCCATTAATCCTGAGTGTGTGTTTGACGCCAGTACTCACGTGGACACCCCAGTAATGCTTGGTGATAGTGATTCTGTTGGTGAATTTAGTGTTGATTATGGTGATGGTGCAGGTGACGTGCATGATTGCAGAAAAAACCATACATCGCGTTACGGACCATCGGAAGATCTTTTTAGAGACTATTATGACTTACCTGTCCACAATGAAAGTGACTCACAGCATGATGAAAGCGATTATCATAATGACAATAACACTGTGAATGCACAGAATAACTTTAGCGTGCTGCAAAGCATCCAAAGATCTTTTTGCCGACTATGACCAGTTAAAAGATAATGTGGCATGCATTGACGGTGAAAGTGAGCTTGAAATAGTGAAACTGAGTACAGTATACTACTCATAATACAAAAAGTGGCTGCTATGCATGCATTTACTTTGGTATACAGTTTAACATAAGTTATGCAATGTGAATTTATATCGGCGTAATTAACCCTCTCAGCCTTGCACGACGCCATTGTGCCGTCGAAAATAAAATGCAAAAAATTTACGCTCAGCCTCATGACGCCAATGGGGCGTCCAATGGGCTATATTTTCAAATAACTCATAAACTATTTGTGAAACTGACTGAACTTTGGATGCCATTTGACAGACATCATTTTCTTTTTGTGGGCCTTATTACCTTCCCCAAGACGGTCTTGGTCATCGTGTGCATGAGCACAGTATGAAGCCAGTGTTTCTCTGGCCATTAGAGCGAGAGAAGGGTGTGCCGCTCGGCCCTTTAATTATTCCATGAGTTTTTGTGTTATATTATTTTTCCTTATGCCACGATATTTTACATGCTTTGTTCTTTATATTGGTACATATTACATATCAATGAACACCATAATACAAGCAAAATGTGAATGGAAATCAAGATATTACCAAGCATTTTCCTACTTTTTCAACTTATATTCGAAAAAAGTGGCTTTAATTTCAAGAATGTTAAATTTTTTTATGGTTTCATCCAATTTTTCAGACAATTTTACACTAGAAGAGACCCCATTACAATTAATAAAACAATTTCATGGCAGTGAAATGAGCCCTAAAATATAATCTTAAATTTTTTTGTCAAAAATTTCCGAGGCGGAGCGTAAGTTTTCATGCACATATGTGTCTCAGGCTCCGAGGCTGAGAGGGTTAATGTGATGTTCGGTTATCAAATGTAGTAGGATCAGTATATCAACCCTCCTGGGTCATCACGAGTTACATGTAGGATTTCGGAAGTCATCAGACCCATTCTGGCAGATACCTCTTTGAGGTAGTGTACTATACAGTACTGTACAATAAATGTGATTTAAGACGTAATAGATTTTTTGCTACACAAACAATCAGTACTCATTAACCAGACAGTACTTTTTTATGCTGCATTATCCATTAGAAATAAAAAGCATTAACAGTAAATTATATTTTAATATATGAAACCGTAACCAGTACCACTGTAAAAATTTCTGCCTACGGCTGGTTATTTGACTGAAGTTCTGGCAGGAACCGGAACTTCATAAAAATCAAAGTTCCGGTGCATCCCTATCACAAACCAGGCAATTATCGCATAAACAGGGGCTTATAGCAAAAAGCAGGTAACACCTGCTTAATTGTATGCCAACCATTTTAACAGTTACTATCAATGCAGTGAAGACAGCATAAAACAAGTTCCTCTGGCTTTTGTCCTAATGAGCCGATGGTGTAAAAACGATTATGACAAGGGATCACCATGAAGTCAGCCCTCCCTAGCCCTCCAGATGTTGATGTGATAGTGTGACACTTCACGTCATAAGTGTGGCAATCCATTCTCTCGTTCCTTATAGGTGTTCCGCAGAGGTGTTCTTTCCATTGTAAGTGCCCAGGCAGCCATCTCTGAGGGACAAGAATTGGTCTAGGTACAGTATACTGTATATAGATACTTCTTATGCACTAATAATGACTGTGAAGGGTGGTACAGGCATCTTTATCAATGCAATGGTCGTGATAATCTTCAGGTGTACATCTTCATCTGAACATTTGCTTGCATCTGCTCAACCCAAGTCAAGCAAGGATAGACAGCACGGGTTGTGGGGTCAAGGTGAAGAGAAACATCACAGCAGCATAATTTTTATCAATCCTGTATGATTTTAATACCATATTTGACTGTACTACCTTTGTACCAATGAATTATCATTTATTCTGACTCCATTTCTATTGATTGAAAATTTTAACTGACTTCATGTGTATTGTAAACTAATTCATAGGAGGTGACTGTACTTTGCGTATGCCCTGTATTTGGGTACTAGTTGTCCTGCACCCTGAGGATTCCATGTGGTAGCTAATAGTGGAGCAGACAGTTAAATAGTACCCGAAGGACTTTATAGAATTTTTTCATATTTTCCATGGGTGTTGTTTGGATTATAGCAAGTAATAAAAATGATTGGACAAGCTTTTCATTTTATTTTAAGCATTTTTATTTATTTATTTATTTTTTAATTACATTTTTCTTTATATACTATACAATGAAAAATCATCTGTAGTGGACAGGGCATGAAAGGTAAGGGAAATTACATGGTATAATATACAGTCAACCCCACGTTTACACGGTGCCCTGCCAGAACCCAGGATGCTCACATTCCGCAGTGGGTGTACCCCTTTACACAGGTGAAGTATAATTTTTTTATTTAGCTCATAAAATTCATACAAATTATCCGGCCAGAATATAATTTACATTGCTGGAATTCTTACAATTTGATGATCATTTTGAATATAAACATCATAGATTTTGCATTAGACATACAAATTTTAGATGTAATGTTTACTCTGAGTAAATATGTTATCTTTTGTGAAAAATATATGACATTTATATTCAAAATATTCCTGGTCTTACAAGGAATCCAGCAATGTCAATTATATTATCCTAACTTTAGTTTGAGGTATTATTTATTACTATACCTGGTTTTCCCCCGAAAATTTCTCAGAGGGAAGAGCCAGCAGTGTAGTGTGAGAAGAGGGGGAGGGAGTCGTGTCCATTATTTGAATGGACATTAACTTGGCGACTGTATTTCTCTATTTCTCTTAAGTATTAATTTTGTGCATGTACCATCATAAAATTAAGATGTTATTTTTACTAGAACATAGGTATTGTGTTGGAAAAAATGGAGTTTGGGGGTCAGCTGGTCTGTATTTCATTTAATCCCATATGTTATGTTATTCACTTTATGCGTTTCTCACTTTCCGCGGTACCCTGTGGGTTACATTAACCGCGTAAAGTGAGGGTTGACTTATCATATAGCGTGCTTTGTAGGCGAAGATTTAAATATTGAGTTGATAATTTTTCCGTGGCATCGAGTGTGGTGTCTCGTTGTAAACTATAAATTTGTGATTTCGGTCTTTGTTAGCATAAAAAGTAATGATGAACCTCTCATTGGGAGTTTTATGACCATGAATATTAGCTTGATTGTCTTTTGTTTTTGGTGTTATAGACTTCACATTCCTCGTGTTTGTATTTATCGTCTATGCAGGTCCCCAATTTATTTATTTTTTTCGCGCAATTGGTTCTTGAACCTATTCTGTGTATAAAGGATGAGGTTCATATAATACAGTACAGTACTGTACTGGATTCTAAGTGAACTGTATGTTCCTATATTGTAATTGTAAACTTAGGGAGGGCATTTGACTGGGTATCATGTGAGGTAGTGCCGTGGTCTATGAGAAAGTTAGTGGTAGAGACGAGAGTGTCTTGTTCGAGTGGATATGGCATTGTACAGTACAGTATAAGGGCTCAAAATCCACGAAGTAAATGGCGAGGAATTTGAGGTGGAAGAAGTGGTCCGTCAAGGGTCTGTCTCGAGTTCCATTCTGTTAATCATGATACTCTTGAGAATTTAGGACTAGTGTACTGTATACTCTAGTTGTATACTGCTGATAACAGATAGCCGACTTTTGATATTATCTATATTTAAGATATGGCTGCTAAAAAATAATTGGATTTTTGGTGGGTCGATGACCTGTGCCCGGGTGGGCTATTCCCCGTAAAAAAAAAAAAACAGTAATGTAAATAAGAAACAGCAGGTAGACCACACACCTCATTTGGAGAATTAAAACTAAGAAAGAACTTGTCTGGTGTTACTTGAAATGGACCACAATTATTCCTTAAATAAATTTTTCTGTACCGGTAATCGGACTAAGTACAGTACTCCCTCTTTATCGACGGGGGTTACGTTCTGTAGACGGCCGTCGATAAAGAAACCGTCGATACCGTGATGGTTACGTAATTTTTCTAACTATTATTAGCATATGTTGAATAAATGTACCTTTAAGCATTAATGCGTTTCCTTTACACATAACCTTAAATAATAGTGTATAAATAATAATATAGTAAGTGGACAAAAATACTAGCAAACTTACGATATCATTTATTGAAGTGAACATCGGTCCTTACAGTAAACAATACAGTGTACAGTATATACAAGTGTGATGATTGAGGCTTATTAAAAGGTGCGGGCCGCGGGTAGACGCTAGTCACGCCACTAATGCCGCCTAGCGGCGAAAGTACAAACAAGGCCCGCAGAGTTCAAATAAAGCCAAAATAAAAATCCGTCGATAATCGAAACCGTCGATAAAGAGGGAGTACTGTACTGCACCGGTAGATTCTGTGATGGTTTTTGTCAAAATTTCTTTAAGTAGAGAGAGAGAGACCACCATTTGTAGTTAAGGGTTTAATGGTTTAGCCAGTGGCGTACCCAGAAACTGCATTCCTTCCCGAATTTGTTGTAATGCAAGAAATAAAAAAGTAAATCCAATTGTAGGGCACAAAAAACTGGAAATGGAGAATGAAATGTTTAATCTCCTCATATAGCATCATGTTTTTGTCAGTAACACCACTATACAGTATCTCAATGAGGCAGTTGAGTA
Source organism: Homarus gammarus (assembly GCA_958450375.1). Lineage (NCBI taxonomy): Eukaryota > Metazoa > Arthropoda > Malacostraca > Decapoda > Nephropidae > Homarus > Homarus gammarus. The sequence continues at coordinate 2,391,518 of CAUDMG010000100.1, read as the reverse complement.
AATTGTGGCCAGTATCACAAGACAACCAAAGCAAACTAACCTAACAAAACCAAATGAAAGTTTAGGTTGCTACTCCACCGATTTTTTTTCATTGAGGCAAAGAATGAATGCTGTAGTGTATGCAATGGGACAGGAATGACGAAATGGGTGAAAATCATCCATAAAACCTCACAAGCAGTTAGCCTAACCAAAGACTCAGAATTATTTGGTTAATGTTTGCATTCGTCTTTGTCCGGGGTATGACTGAGGATTGGTAGACAGAACCTCTGAAAATGGAATTAAAACAGAAATGGCATGAAGCTTTCCAGATGCTCTCGACTGATAGAGAGGACTGTACTTGGTGTTGCTATTGAGTGTAATGATTGAATATCAGACCAAAGCTTACAGCCCAGAATTTCATCACACATAACAGCAAGTACGGTACAGACCAGGATTGTCAGATGTACGACAAGCTTCATGGCCAATACTCGCACCATCTCTCGGCCAAATCTTTTTGGATGGAAAGTACATGGCTATTTTTGCAATCCACACAAAATAAAAGTCTACCCTACAATATCCACTTAAAATGTCGCAATAAAACCAAATTTTCACTTAGAATTGAGAGCTCAATACATGTAATTACAGAAACATAATATCTGTAATCTACAGTGAAGATTTACCTTATTCTCAAATGGTGGTGGATCATGGTAATGGTAGAGAACTTGATAACACCAGTTGACGTAAGAACATAAGGAGTCTGCAATAGGCTGGTTGGCCTGTGCATGGCAGCTCCTGTCGAGAGTTAGTACCACTCTCAATCATCCATGTATCTATCCAGCCTCCTTTTGAAACTTTCCAGCATTCCAGCACTTACTACAAAGTTGCTAAGCTTGTTCCACTCGTCCACCACCCTATTTGTGAACCAGTTCCTTCCTATCTCCCTCCTAAACCTAAACTTATCCAACTTAAATCCATTGCTCCGAGTCCTATCCTGCTCGGATATTATAAGAACTTTATCTATATCCCCTTTATTGATTCCTTTCACCCACTAAAATACTTCTATCATATCTCCCTGCACTCTTCGTCATTCTAGGGAATGCAAGATTAGTTTCTTTAACCTATCCTGATATGGAAGGTTTCTAAGTCCCGGAATCATTTTCGTCATTCTTCGCTGCACCGACTCTAGTGAATTGATATCCATTCTATAATAAGGGCACCAGAACTGAACCGCATAATCGAGGTGCAGCCTGACTAGCACAAGATATAGTTGCAATAAGACCTCTGCACTCTTATTACATGTTGACAACCCTTTTTCCGAAATTCCGAAAACCGAAAAGCTCTGAAAACCGAAAGTTTTTTTGTGGAGCAATTTTTTTTTTAACAGGGATTAGCTCACCCAGGCATAGATCACTGACCCACATCGGGGCCTGGGGGGCGAAAATGTAATGGTAATACTAATTATAATAATAATAATTATTCATAGTAAATAAAAATTGTAATAAAAAATACACCAAAATAAAATAATAATAATAATAATAACAATAATACTGTATTAATAAAATAATAATAATAAAGAATTACAAGAATGAAAGAAGATAAAAAGTGAGAAACACGACCTAGACTTATGAATAATTATTATTATTATTATTACTATTATTATAATTATATTTTCGCCTCCCAGGCCCCAATGTGGGTTAGTGACTTGTGCCTGGGTGGGCTAATACAAAAAAAATTAATAACCATTCTGAAAACCAAAAAATTCCGAAATGCCTCTGACCCCAAGGATTTCGGATAAGGGATTGTCAACCTGTACTTACACTTCTAGATATAAAACCCAATACTTTGCCTTATTTCGAACATTAATGCACTGTTTTCTAGGCCGTAGGTCCGGGCTTACAAGTACCCCTAGGTCTCTTTCACAAGTCGACTTCTCTAGGTTGATGTTGTTAAGGCTGTATACATTGACAGTATTTGTTCTTCCAATATTAAGTACGCTGCACTTGCTGGTGTTGAATTTCATTTGCCATTTTTCAGACCACCCCTGTAGTTTATTTAGATCCTCCTGTAATGCATTTGCATGCTGCCCTGAATTAATCTGCCGCCCTATTTTGGTGTCATCCGCAAACTTGCTTATGTCACTGCTGATCCCAGTATCTAGATCGTTTATGTTGATTATGAACAAAAGTGGGCCTAGTACTGACCCCTGGGGAACCCCACTGGTTACACGGCCCCACTCAGATTTAACACCATCTACGCTGACCCTCTGCGTTCTATCGGTGAGCCATGATTTTATCCAATTTAAAACTTTTCCCTTGATACCATGAGGCTTAATTTTTCTCAGAAGCCTCTGATGCGGTACTCTGTCAAATGCTTTGCTAAAGTCTAAGTAAATAACATCGTCATTTTTTTCATTATCTACTACCTCGAAGACTTTCCTAAAAAATGACAGCTGATTTGTTAGACAAGATTTTCCCTTTGTAAACCCATGTTGAGTGTCGTAGATTAATTTGCTTTTCTCTAAATGCGTTCGGATGCTATCTGCTATAATTGATTCAAGAAATTTCCCCACTACAGATGTCAAACTGATCGGCCTGTAATTTGATGCTGATGCTCTGTCTCTCTTTTTGAATATGGGTACTACATTTGCCTGTTTCCACAAGTCTGGCACAACTCCCGTGTCTAATGATTTTGTAAATAAATTTACGAGGGGTCCGCTAATCTGTTCCCTACACTCTTTCAAGACTCGAGGGAAAATTTCATCCGGCCCTGGGGATTTTGTCTCCTTTAGTTTATTTATCCTCTTAAGAACATCCTCTTTTCTGATAGTGATATTCTTTAATTTCTCCTCTTCCTTTCCCCTAAATATCTGTTCCATCTCTGGAATTTCCTCGCAAATTTCTTCTGTGAAAACTGATTAGAAGTAGAATGCATTGCTTATTTCCTCACTGCCATTTATCACTTCTCCCCTCCCTGACTTTAAAGGCCCAACTTTTTCCTTGACCTTTCTTCTATATACCTGGAAAATCCCTTGGGATTCGCCATGGTTTCTCTTGCTATTTTGATTTCATAGTCTCTCTTTCCTTTCATTATACCTATTTCTGAGCTGCTCCTCCCCTCCCTTTAATTTCTTATATATTCCTTTCTTTATTCCTATGTCATGTTTAAGTTGTCTGGTCATCCACCTTGGCTCATTCCAGTTAGTCATCGTCCCCTGGTTCTTCCTTCTCATACATGTTTGTCGAGTTGAATAGCTCCATCATGTGTGGTGTTACTTTGAAATCTCTGCAACATTTTCCTTGGAACTGGACCATTTTCACTTCCATCACTGGCTATACTAACCCAGACGTATTTTTCTTCCCATGATTTGTTATATTTTCTACCACTGTCGTAGGACCCTTTCCATTTACTAGTGGACATTTTGAAAACTAGCACTCTGAAGTTCAGAAAGTAACTCAGATGTCTTTGTAGGCTCTGAAGCTTAACCCATATGCTGGACACGTTCAGCCTGAACAACTCAAATATGAGAACTAACAACTAGGGTAGTAACTAATAAGGTCACTCAGCTCAGTAGGTCATGTAATCATGTGAAGAGGTGAGGTCACTGAGCCAGCGTTTTAATTGAGAAATTTGAAAATCTGCTAGACTTGTCTTAAAAATCCACTACATGAGGAATTTACGTGTTTTACAAAATTCGGCCAAATATTTTGGCCGTGACCATCCATTTTCCACGGCCAGGCGAAATTTTTTGCGGCCAAGTAGCGAAATTTGGCCGTGGAAGCGGCCATCAGGCAACCCTGGTACAGACCGCGTGGTACCCTAACACCACAGGTTGACACACCGCAGGTCAAGACCTGACCCCGGCCTAAGTACTTAAGTAACCCTACGATATAATCGTGTTAAGGAAACCACACCTGGCCAAGACCCAACCGGGTTGTAAAAATTAAAAAGCACTACTGTCTTGCGACATGACCTCTCCTGGGCAAACAGCTGTCCAGACCTGACCCAAGGGAGATCAAGGACCCGCTAATCAGCCAGCACCCCTGTTACCCAACCCAACAACCCGGTCAAGACACACCCACTTAAGTAGGAGAGGTCACCCTCCGGCTCCTCCAATATATAGGGGCTGGAGCTCGTCTCGTCAGGGAGAGTCTGATGACCAAGGAGGGCCAGCAACCACGTCCCCTGTCCCGTCGCTAAAGGCAACGAGGTCTCAGACAAAGTGCTGTCAATTCAACGTTTAACAGTAAGTGCTGGCTGTGTAGGCGGTAGAAGTGCAGTGATCCCGGACCTCCCAATGACCGACTTAGTGAAGTGCCCATAACGAACATATCATACCCTGTGTACGAATCCCCCCCCCCCCCCCTCCATTAATTCCCTCTATGCAACTAGTAAAATAAAGCTGTAACATGGATTAGTGTTTTATATACTACACTTGTACTGAGCCCCCACACCCTCGAGACACGCTACCAAACTTCCTGTCTTTACATCCTCCTATTATAAATATTCTACCTATATGTAATAACCTCTTCTGGTGAGTTTTCTCATTACACGAGTAAAGCTCGTCAGGATACTGTACAGTACAGTACCGTGGAAGCTTTACATATAAATACACGAATTGTTAATTTCGCCTGTATTAAAACGAAACTTTGGACCACGTATAGTGTTATACAGTACTGTGCTTAAGATGGAAAGGGGGGGGGGGGGATTCCCCAAGCCAAATGACGGTATGATCTTTCGAGGAATACGAGTATTTTTTTTCTTGCTCCCTTTCATCTATACTTCCAGTCATGCTAAAATTGTATATTGCATTACCTCTTACATTATGACCAGAATCTCACTTGTATTCTTTGTTTCTTCACATTCCTGTTTACTTCCTCATCTCTTTAACATGAAATTTATATCTGCCTTTTCATGGTATTCTTAACGTTGTTCGTGAAATTTTCGTGTCTTCTGCAGCTTTTTTTCTTTTTATTGACAAAGTTTCTCATTCACAAAATTAACAGTGAGTATACCTACGTTTTGAAATGCTGTATCTTAAATCTCAATTGCGTATTTCACTTAACCACCAAATTGGGTGTTAACGTCTGTTTATAAAGATGGTGTAGATAGATTTGTAAAATTGTGTAATTGTCACATGTAATAACCAGCTTATCACTTTAAAATATTTGTATACACAGGAAGATAATGCTTTAATCAGCTTGTACAGTACATATATTTAGTCTCGCTTTGTATCCATAAACTAGTCACTGACCGCGGCAAAATTAAATTAAAATTAGATTAGTTAAAATGTAAGCATATTGCTTTAGGCAAATTTAATTTATTGCAGCAGCGTGTGTATAATGTTATCAAATTCTCCCGAGGAAATGATGTATCCTAAACATCGATATGTAAGCCATCATTTTCGGCTCAAAATTTTGTATCAAGTGCGTTGTGAGTTCTTCATTAGGCTTGTAGGGATTATACGTAACGTGTCATGAACCTTAGCCCAGTATTTTCCAATTATTATCCTTAAAATGTCAGCGGACATGATAAAACATATTGTTATGGACATTAAATGATAAGAGTATGTTAAATATTTCTTGTGAGTGTGTAACTTGCTCAAGAGGCAGTGTAAACACCGTGTAGGTTACAGCCATGGAAGGTTCTGCACCAGAGTCCTGTATTGATTGCTGCCCAAGTACAGTTGTCGGCTACCATATTCCCACTAAATATAGCCAGTTTTTTTCTTTCATTAACGTGTAAAAACGTTAAATATTTTATTTTAAATTGCCTCTGGTGAACATCTGCTCGCTTGTGAAATATTTATATACGGCTGAAATGTAGGTAGTATAAAATAAATTACGGTATAAGGCAACTGTGTCCTTCCGTCCACTGACATCACCAGACATGCTCACTCACTTCCAATCTGTGAACGTATTAGCAGTGTCTCTCTCGTGTCATCCAGCTTCATTCATACTAGCTACCACTTCTTCTTAAGAGTGTCATTGTCAATAGCCTGGTGGCTCTCAGCACGTGTGGAACGGGCTCACCCCCCGTTGTGTATCGTGGGGGGTACCCAGGTCCACACTGGAAGAGGCTGACAAGAGATTGCCCTCCGTCTGTTTGGTTGATCAGTGGATTGTCCAAGATCAGCTGCTCCCTCAGCCGATAGACAAGCTGATCCTGCCTCAGTGTCGTTAGTGAAGCAGTATTATTTCCAGACATGGAACCAGAAAGGTTAATTCTCGCCATTATTTACTGACGGTTATTGGGAAAGCACGCATACCCTGTATGGCGTGTTCATGATATATGGGAAAATAAGCCCATAGGTGAGTATCAAAGAATTTTCAGTCAAGTAGATTATCGTTGAGTGTTAGTAAAGTTCATTCAGTCTTTGATTTTCTTTTGTGTTGTGATTTTCGTATTTCCTATATTATCAGGGAAGAGATTGAATGTTATAAATTAATGGTACAGTAATGATTTTCGAAAGGAGCACCACTAAGCTTCTAGTTTAAGGCATTTTCTTCACAGGACGTGTCTTATTTGGACGAATGTTCTTGAAGATTTGGGATCTAATATAAGAACTAAAATCAGTGGGCCAAAGAGAATAGCAAGTCCTGTATATGTGTTACGCAAAGTGACAGAAATTAGCATTGTCTGATATTATTTGTAACAAACCACTGGCATTAGCTCAGCCTACTTGATCATACTGTTTACAATTCTTTGGTTGAAGCTTAAGTGAGAGAGTTATATAATGATTTTTCTTAAATTTGCCAAAGGTGCCGAGGCCACATGCTGCATACTGCTTACTAAGTAATCCTTTGTTCCAGCACTGAATTTGTTCACTAACTTACAGGTACTACCATACTTTAAAACATTAATGTTTTAAGAAAACACTACAGTACTGCTGTGTTGCAGAGTACAGAACAATGTAGTTACCAATACAGTTGGTCCTCGTATTACGCGGTTAATGTAACCCGGAGGGTACCGCGGAAAGTGAGAAACGCGTAAAGTTAATAACATAACATATGGGATTAATTGAAATGGAGTCCGGGCCGATCCCCAAACTCCACTTTTTGACGACACAACTATGTTGTAGTAAAAATATTATCTTAACTTTATGATGGCATGCACACACAATTAATAATTAAGAGAAATATCAATAATATTAGGTTTTTTAACACTTACATTAGTAGAAAAGATGGCTGGGCATACGGGGATGGGCGGTTGGTTCCGAGGCAGAGGGCAGATTATTGGCCCTCACCTGTATCACTTGTATCACTGTCCACCACAGAGGCTTGCAGGGCCTCTTTGTCAAACCCCCCAAAGTTCATATAAGTCCATATCCTCACTATAATTATCACTATCACTGACTTGGGCCGGCTGTAGTGGGTGGCGGGTGAAGAACTCGGTAATGTTTTGATGACTGGGCGACCTTGTGCGCACCATTTTCGCGCATCTTACACAACATGGCGGATGGCGGAGGTTTGGATCCAAAAATGGCACGGCTTGCCAGCCGCTCTCCGCGTAATGGGGTTCACGACCGCAGAATGTGAAAATGTTAGGTTCTGGCAAGGCACCGCGTTAACGGTGAAACGTGGAATGCGGGACTGCGTAATAGGAGGACCAACTGTATATACAACATTAAACAGTATATAACACTGGTGATTATTATGAGGTAAAGTGGTGATATACTGTACAATTTTTTTATCAGATTAGAGAAAACTTACTGTGAGCAATGTCAAGTTTCCTATTTTGTGAAATGATTTATCTCCAATACTTGACATGTGAACGTTGAGTCGCATACACATTGACAAACATTTTTGTCACTAAGTATATTACAACAGTCACTCCCACAAACAAAATCACCCCCACATCACCTCAATACTCACCTCAACAATACTTATTCTACACAGCACAGCCATAGTTACCCACTACACCAGCACAAGTACAATATTAGAACAGCATCTAAAAGCAGTGCACTGTTCATTCATATAAGGAACAATAATCATCCCATAGATTGGGAAAACAGTTTAGAAGTGTATAAATCCATCATGTGTCACAGAAAGTCTTCTGGTTGAGGCAAGTTTGATTAGAGAATTGAATTCTATAAACCTTAGTGATGGTCAGTGCCTTATGTGTGTTATGTAAATAATTTGAGACTTCATTTAATTTTGTTTGGTTTTACAGTACATATGCCATACTGTACTGTATAGACGTAAATTTATATAACTGTTTTTTGTCATCACAATCATTAGACATGAAGTAAGATAAGACATGAATACTGTACTGTACCTTGGAAACTGTAATTATACTGTACAGGATATAAAATTCAGCATCACAGAAGTTTTGAAAAGGAAACTTAATTTTCCCTATCCCATAAAATAATTAAGACTAGGGTGTTCATGCTCTACTTTTCTTTGTGTGTACTATGCAAATACTATATAGAGATAGAATTACAGTACTATTGAAATGTGGACCCAGCTTTTGCAGTGATTCAATTTAATACAATATTAGAATTTTCAAATAGATTTTTGGCCATATTCTTTGTAAAAATAATTATTGCTTTAGTTCGTAACAGTCACTTATTATATGTGTATTTTTTTTTACTTATACTGTTGTGAGTGTTGTTAGCAGTACTGTTACTTTGGGTTAATGTTTGTAGCTCTTGATGCTGGCTTAGCAGTCTTAAGGATCTTTTATAATGTCTTTGTGTATTCATCTTTTGTCTTGGTCTATCTAAATTTCTGTCCACTTCATGTACAGTAATACAGTACAGTATTTATTTCTTAGATACAATGCCTTTGCAGCCAGTCTGGATATTGTAGGACCTTTAAACTGAGAAGTGTCATGTTTGTGTGCCCTTTAATTGATGATCAAAATTTCCCAGCCTGTTGTTACTGTAATTGACACGAGTCCACCATCTTTATTTATATGAAGCTTGCTCAAATCTTTAATGAACACACGTTTGTGTATACTTGTTAATATCTGCTTTATTTTATTTCAGGGACGATACTCGGGATCCCGTCTGGACCAGTGCACCTTTACACTCTACGGGGGCAACTGGAGGTTCACACTTAACGGTTTGCCGCCGTGGTACTGAGGTCAGCTCTTTGCCTCCATTCTGAGGCGCAACAGGCCGTAACGAAGGTAAATATAAAAGCTACATTGTATTATGTACCATCACCACACTGCACCATCACCTTCAGGGATAACCACACTATCCCACCAGTTAAGCTTCAGATCTGGATAGATAATTAAATTTATTTTGAGTACTGTACTGTATACAGTGATAAGATTATGGTGTTGGTTCAGATTTGAAGTACATTTTGCTTGGCTTAATATGTGCTGTATTGTTTTGGGAGAATTTTAACAACTTTTATATAACTTTTATTTCAAACTGGTCATTTGTACATAATATCTGAAAAACATTTAACTTGATATGTTTTGCAGTTTATTTATCATTTCAGCTGTTATCATCTTACTCGCTATGCTCTACACACACACACACACACACACACACACTTTATCACATAGAATTACAGTATGTGCTGTAATGGATCATATGATTGCTGGCATCCTGCTAGGGGATGGTGTTACCCTCCAGATGTTGAATGCTAAGAATCAGTTGATGAACACATGGTTCACCTGTCCAGTACCCCAGCAAGAAATATTTGCATCATTTAAAGACAAAAATCCTGTGTAATCACTTTATTCCTGGTACCTGTAGTCTCTTATGCACTCTCCTACTCCATCCTGATCCATTCTCATACACTAACTTATCTTTCAGAAGCTTTTCATACAGTATAAGATATAAATTTTCTCCGTTTGAATTTTGACAACTACAGGTATTAGGTAACATGCATATTCTCATTACTCCTCTGAAAATATTAAACTCATAGTAGATTGGCTAAGGTTATGAAACAAAAATCACACTTTTTCCTGGATTTTACAGTAGAGTATTACCTGAGTTGTGAGGTTGTTTGTGTACCATAACTATCAATAATGTGAACGATTTTCATTAATGCTGTACAGTAAGTCCTCGCTTAACGTCGTCGTTCCGTTCCTGAAAACGGTGACGTTAATAGAATCAATTTTCCCCATAAGAAATAGATAAAATACGGTAGTTACGTTTCCCAGCCTCCCTTTGCCCCATAAAATACATTACATATACATAAATTCAATGGAATTTTTATAGAAAATAGTGTATATTATACATCCCCAAAGGATAAATAAACTAAATCTTCTGTATTGTCCTCAATGATGGGCAGAGGTGGAGTGAGTGTGTGGTGGCTAGTTAAGAGGAGGAGGAGGGTGGGAGAGGAGGAGAGTGCCCCCCCCCCCTGCTCTGACTGGGTGAGAGAGGGTGATGTGCCGTACAAAGTAGTCCGTGATGATGTTATACCGAATTGGCGAGACGTTGTCCGAATCATTGGTATCTAAAGAGTAGCGACGTTATAACGAAACAAAGTTGTCGTTGGCAATGTTAAACGAGGACTTACTGTACACATACAGACTCTACATGTGAAGTGCATCACACGGTGAAGCCAAAGTTCAGGTGAAAGGATGGTAAAATATTTGGAGAACCAGCCAGGTTAGGGAGAGAAGAGAGGAGCCAACATTAAAGTACTCTCCTCATTTAGCTGTGCACCTTTGTCCAAAAGAGGGGGGGGGGGGGTCATCTACAACCTGCATTGCTACCTCAAGTATCATCCTTGCCAACAGTAGAAGGTCCTTATGTAACCTCAGGCAAGGGGAGCTGTGGAGGCAGAGGCATTTGTATCATTTTGTAGTACAGTACTATACTGCATTGTACTGTATATACTGTATACAGTATGGTATTCAACAGCCTCCTCAATGAGGCCAGTCCTGAAGATGCAGGTTTCCTGGGGGGGTTTTTTTTGGTAATTTTACAAGTATTAATGTTACACCTAAGTTCGTTGAAACTAGTAAAACAGAATATAATGACCACATTAAAATACAAAAATATAAATGATATAAGCCAACCTGTAAACATATTCATGGCGGAGGTTTAGCTCATGAAACAACGTTCATTTCATAATGTTAGTAATGCTTGGTATGCTTATGCACACATATTGGCCAACCATGACTCACTTCCATTCTCCCTAATTATGAAATTGGTAGTACAATGCATCTTTGAAAATTCGAATTGCATGGGTCAATGAAGTATATACGAATTTTAGAAAATTTCACATTTTAGATGTATGGAAGCACCCGAGCAAATTGTTGTATCAAAACATGCTACAAAAATTATTTACACATCTAAAAACTGTCAATAAGCAATAGGTATGATAAATTAAAAGTATTACTGTATTTATATTCAACAACATTTATTCTAATATATTTAGAACATTATAGCTACAGTGGTCTCCATGTAATCCTGCCAGTCTCCAGTAGTCTCCAAATACTGTACTGTACAACACTCCGTCTCCATTCACTTTCACTGTACTGGATACAATGCCTGACCTAGCATGTCTTGGAACCCGGATGCGCTTGTTGTGCTCAGCATTATGATCACATTTGAAAGCTTGAATTATTATGCCAATATTTTTAAACTCTTAACCGACTTTTTGATCCAAGCTGAGTCTGAATTATCCAAAGTTTGAGATTATTAAAAACTGATTTATTGATGTTTATGAAGGTGAAAATTATGGAGACATTGGTTAATTTAGTAAAAGAGTGTTACTAATGTTTACATTTCTCCTCAGGCTGATACACATTACCGTGGAGGTTACAAGAACCACAAGAGAACCGCTGGTAAAATCTGCTGTATAGAACTTTAAAGAATCCACAAAATTTTGTTGAAACCTACAATCATGAAGCTGGAATGCAACTTCTTTGCGGGATCAGCTCGCATCTTGAATGAGGAGACTGTCATGGATGTTGTGAAGGACCTCGCCCAAGATCAAGTAAGTGACTTTCCTCTCTTCTCTTGTGCTATCTATATCTGCTTTCCCTGTGTTAGCTTGTCTGCAAGAAGTAAACAAAAAAGGGCTGTACTCCTAGCATCACAGTCATTGTTGTTAGGCTTGGCAAATGTTGGCATTTATTAATTAGGCTATACTGTATATATTTCGGTAATGTATATTAATATGGTTACCATGCTTGATGTTGATGAATTATTAATGACACTATGTCACTTCTTACTGTGACCTGTTTTAGAGAAAACATTGGTCGTGTAAGCTTTATGTACATCCAAGGATCTACACCAGTGCTCACTAGACATGTGTGTTTAATTATCTAACGCACTTGTGACTGGGACTCGATATTATAATTAGTCTAACTCCATTGCCCGTAATTGTGGGGTTGAGTTCAAGCAACTTTTATTCCGGATTTCCCGGGTCTGATCGCTGAAAACTTAAAAAGATTTCATTACATGAGTGACCGAGCTGCAGGTTCAGTTATAATACAATACTGTATGTGATTTCATGCTTATTCCATCATTTATATGGTGTTTTTGTATACAGGGGCAAGATGAACCGTTCTATATTTTAAATGTTGGAGACATTGTGCAGAAGATCAAGATTTGGAGATTGAAGATGCCACGTGTCAAGCCCTTCTATGGTGAGTACAATTGTATGGATTTATTTTATGACTCGGTGGCGAATTATTTACCATGCACATGAAGCAGTCCTTCGGTGCTCAGTAGTGAATGAATAACACTGTCAGGTGCACCCATGGGTAGCATCTTGCTAGGGGGGATGGGGTAACCCAGCTATCTTGCACTTTAATGGGAAAGGCTTAAGAGAGTTCAAACAAATAGTGAAACCTTAAAAAATAAAACTCTTTTCACTTATTATTTTTCTACAGTCCATAAGTTCTTTTCCATTATAATGGGAACTTGTACTGTAGTTGTTTTTAATAGGGCGTAATGTATGGAATTTGTTTTGTGTTTATTTATTTTGTAGGTCTGTTCTTGTCTATGTAGCCTTATCCATCACAACCCTTACTGAATTGATAGTAAGACACTCCATTCCTTGCATCTTAAAATTAGGATTAACTGGCCTGGCCATTGGTTCACTTGTTTAAAAGAAAATAAGTTTAAGATTCTTTAAGCTTTGTATTGCACTTACCCATTACTAGTTTTTAATGAATGTGAAACTAAGGTCATAGTAATGTAATCAACATTTCTGGCTTCTTCAACAGCTGTCAAGTGCAATGATGATCCGACTGTCTTGGAGATTCTAGCAGCCTTAGGAACAGGATTTGATTGTGCATCAAAGGTATGTATACTGTAACACTTTTCTGATAAGGTACAGTACAGTACTGTATGCTTAAAAGATGAACCATGAGTGCCACTCTTTACTGTTTAGCAACAAATTCATTAGGAGACTTATTTTTATAACCTAGTTCAGGATTATGGAGAAATATTGTTTGGTAAAATGATTATATATTTCTTCCCTTAAACAAAGTTGACATATAATTTTGTTATGTTCAACCCCTGTTTGTTAATTAGGCGGAGATGCAGAAGGTACTACAGATGGGAGTAGATCCTTCACGTATCATCTATGCACACCCTTGTAAGCCTGCATCCCACTTGCGTCAAGCAGCAAAGTTCAACATCCCGCTGATGACCTTTGACAATGAGACAGAACTTCTTAAAGTGAAGGCTTACTACCCTGAAGCTCAGTGAGTACTTGAGTTATATTATGATTTTGTGAATTACTATACCCTTTCATGCTAAGCTGGCCCATACACCCCACCCCTCGTCTATAGATACAAACAGCTGATTGGTTCCCCTGTGCGTTTTACCTCCTCTCCAGATTGCGCGTGTATAAGCGTGTATTTATATTGACCCTTTATGATGGATATTTAACGTTTTTTAACATCCTCTCTGAAGTGCTAATGCCTTGAAATCATTTGAACTTTGATAGGTCAGATATTTGCACTATTTTATATAGTGACAGGTCTGCTTACCAATTGTGTACACATTTAGTTTTAATTTTCTATTAACCAATCGGCTATTAGTATATAAGAGGGGCGTGGCTTATGGGCCAGGTTAGCGTGGAAATCCTATAGTTAGGTGCATGGATAAAAAAAGGTTTGAGATGGTACAGCATGCCCTTCAAATTCATGGGGATTAGGTTCTCAAATGGCAGCAAATGGCCAAATCTGCGAATAACATTTGCTGACGGGGAGGGGGCGTAGATTTTTACTTGTGTGCAAAGACATGTACAGGGTATACTATATTCACCTTTGTGTTTGCCCTAAGGACAATTATTTCTTTTACCTGTATTGTTTGTGTGTGTAAACACACACACAAACATGCTACATCCTTGACCACCAAAGGGTCAAGACGTACCTGGCGCTCCTCTTGGAGCAGCCAGCTCAACTGTTAAGTTGGCCCATACCAATCCCTTCCCCTGAACCCTCCTCCCCACTGGAATATCAACAAGTTCTCACCAGAAGTTACAATTTCATTTAGGAAAGGAATGGAACCAGTGTTAAACAGAGGTGAACAGTGCTTAAGTCAGTGAGAACAACTCAACAGTAACAGTCGTACCCAAGTTAACCTTCACACAGTGAGGTCCCAGGTACCCAGTGATAACGGCCCGTGAGACCCAACAACAACCAGCGATGTGTTAATCCGTCTACGATAGGAAGGCCTGGGACCAAACCTCACTCATATAACACCATCTGTGAAGGAATTACTACACCACGTGAGGCCCCCTCATAACACCATCTGTGAGGGAATTACTACACCACGTCAGGTCCCTCATAACACCATCTGTGAGGGAATTACTACACCACGTGAGGTCCCTCATAACACCATCTGTGAGGTAATTACACCACATGAGGTCCCCCATAACACCATCTGTGAGGGAATTACTACACCACATCAGGTCCCTCATAACACCATCTGTGAGGGAATTACTACACCACGCCAGGTCCCTCATAACCCCATCTGAGGAAACTACTACATCACATGAGGTCCCTCCTAACACCATCTGGGAGGGAGTTACTACACTACATGTTTGCTGTTCAACACGTACAATCTTACGTTAATCTCTATGTTCACTGTATGTTCCTTTACCTTTCTCTAATGAAGGCTTTTGTTAAACCACCAATGTATGTAATAAGTCATTTATGTCCAATGTATATTTTCAGCCTTCGGGCTGCGGAACTTTTTCAATAAACCGTTAATTATTATTATTATTACTCACTATAAGAGCAGCCCAGTCCCAACCATTTTAAAAATTATCAACAATTTGTAATCAACCAGTGTATTCACTCCCAGTCAATCTTACTTTTTTGCACTGTCACTATGTTGAAATGCCCTGTAGTATAACCTTCCCCCCACTTAGTTATTATATATCATATTTGTCAATCAAGTGACCCATTCCCCAATTATGTAAATGTATATTTTCAGCCTTCCGGCTGCCATGCTCTTTCAATAAACCGTTAATTATTATTATTGTTAAAATACATACAAATAAATGAAAATGGGGAAATCCTCTCACAAATAATAAGAAACTCGACAACAAAATTTAATGTAGAAAAATGCGAGTCTACCCTCAATTCAATTCCGTGCTTCGTTATTAAAGTTAAGCTGGTGGAGTTGCCATACGCCGCCAGCACCAGCTGGGTTGACACATAAATCAAACTTACAGAATTTCTTTTGTAGCCATCTAGCCAACCCAACATGAAGGATGTCGGTAATTATGGTGTAATACTGTATACTCTTTCACAATATGTATGTAGGATGGTGTGTACATGTAAATGAGTAAAAATAAATGAAGGTTACATATATCTACCCCAAAAAATAATTATGAGTTGAAAAAAGCATAACTACAATGACATGATAAGCACTATTCCATCAGTAAACACTGAAATATGATTGGGAGTGAGGAGAGTTACAACTGCAGACGACGCGCTAACCAGCAGTCACTCCTTTTACCCGTTGCCAGGTGTAGCCAGGCATACGTATGGGAGAAATACATAACATTTTCTCTCTTCACTTGTTTGGGCGCCTTCCCGCGGCTGGATGAAGGTGGTTGAGGGCGTTTGAGAGCCATCACAATCACGAGGAGCAGAGTAGTACATGTGAGAGACGGACAAGTGTTTATCCTGGACTAGGTGGAGTGCGCGTGGGCCAGCCTCCCGGGACAAGAGAGACACCTTGCAGGATGCCACAAAACTCACTCTCTCCCCGTACGCTCCCCGTACCGGCCGTGAAAATGCCGGTAACTTTAAAACTACCTGCAGACATTCTTGGGTACATCCAGGGTGTCATCCGCGAATAATAGAGGACCGCTAAATAAAGATTCGTGAATTATCCATGCATGCTGTACTGTTATGCAGGTTATGTGAAACTGGAAGGTTGAAGATTATGTATGAAACCATTGACAGATAGAGAGCTGAGTGAGGATTCTCTTATGTAATGTGTAGGTCAGTGACTGAACTGGATGAGTTGCAGGAATGGGGGTAATTCTCTGTAATTGCAATTCAAGATGACCTCTTGACATGGTTTGTGGAGTGGTATTCGTTATGATAAGTGGATATGTAGACCTAACCTTTATATCATGGTAATGTCACAAACTAGACTAAACCGTTGTTTTTATGATACCACCTCTCATGACTAACACAGCATATGTGAAGTTAATTCATAAGATATTTATTTTTAATTCATACATTACGTATTGGGTTACCTGAGCTGAAAGAGAGCTAAAGCCTCATTAGCTGTCCATCCATTCTACTTCCCAAAAACTGCTCAGTTGATTAATTGAAACTAGACAAATGTTCCTTGAGTGTTGTTAATCTCTCTTATAACTTTGTCTGGCTTAAGCCCATGTTATCTAAGAATGTGACTCTTTTGTGGTGAAATGTCAAATTATGAAAAGACAGACATTGCAATTATTTCAGACTAGCCATCCTGTCAACAAATGAGGCCATAATTGTATTGCAACCTTCACAAAATCTTCACAGCTTATTGATTTTGACACAGTAGATCGGCATTAAACTTCATACAAATGTTTGTAACCTAAGTCTGTGTAGAACAACTCATGAATATGCATTCCTTATTCTCTTAATTTGTGTTAGTATTCTTCAAGTGGAATTTGTCAGTGTCTGTTTGGATTGTGCAGCTCTAGTATCAATATGTTAGTAGGTTTAAAACTCAAGTTCCAGGGTCTTTATGTCTGACTGATTTAGAAGTTATAAATTGAAAAATTATGTTTTTTGAACCCATTATATTAATTAATCCAAATATGTACCGTATCAAGTAGTGTTTTCGCAAAAAAAACCTTGCAACAGGGCCAGATTTTTGTGCTCAATGGCATGTTGCAAAAATAATTGCGTAAATTGGCCACTACATATCACAAATTTGATTTATCTTATGTCTGGCAATGCAGATTGATGTGAGTAAGGGATGAGGCAGCAACTGGCCACCTCAGTGTACCCTGAGCAGCAAGTGGGAGTGTATTACATTGTCACTCCACGATTCGGCTCCCTTGATCTCATGTGTATTGTCTACTTGCCCTGTATTTCTGTGTGTGGTACACCAAGATGGTTCAGACATACCTAACAAAGTAATCTCTTGGTGTGTACCAATAGAAATACTGTACATATCAACACACAATTTATTTCGTTCAGCAAACTTTTTTATTTGAAGAATCAGCACACTGGTGCACAGTAACACACGTGTTACATAATAACCTTATTCATGCTGCACACACACACATGTAACTGAGTTCACTGAATTGTAGTGGTGGTTTAGGTTCTTGTATGTTTTAATTCTTGAGTTTTATTGTATTTTAGGTATTACAAAGTTGATAACTTCTGGACCTTAGTAAAATGGTAAAGCATATTTTTTTTTATACTGACCCATTTCAGGCTCCAGTCATGGGTATGGAGTTTTCAACCTGCAGGCCTTCTGTCTGTTGAGTTGTGTAAACCAGACCATTATAAAATAGGATTACAGAAACTTCTATTTATGCTAATTTATATTGAGTACAACAGTCGGCCCTAAACATACGCAGGGTTTAGGTAACAGAGATACCTGTGAATGTTAAGAATCCGCATATTTTTGCTGCACCCCCCCCCCCAAACACCCCTGGCCCCCCCCATTTCCTTATATACCGTATATACCTGTGTGTAGTTCGAGTTTTTAAGAACAAATTTTTTGGCAAAAATTGGGGGTCGACCTCTAAACAGGTAATAGTTTCGTTAGGTTGAAAAATATTACCAGTAAACAATGGAAATGACGCACCACCAGCTGTGAGTGTCTGTACAGTTGCCAGGGCAGATCTCTTGTGTCATCATAGCAAGCCCAAATGCATGGTATGGTAGCACAGGACAATGTAAAACATAAAGTACTGTATTCATTTTTTAAAGTTTATTTATAGATACATAAATTTTTGTTCATTACATTTGAAACATCAATCATTGTTAATTAAATTTGAAACAAAAGAAAACTACTATACCGTATTTCTAAATACCGGGTATTTTCATTAAAATATTACATCACAAGTATATTTTACCTTAACTGTGACTGAATGAATATATTCTCAGAAATAAATATGGAAATGTAATATTTTTGCTGAAATGACGTACTTATTACTGTGGAAAGTGGGATAAAATCATGATGAAAACAATGACTTTCGCTTTCTTTCGTTGTTCAAAAGATTTTACCGTAATCGCTTTTCGAATGGTTTTCAGTTAAAAAACTGTTGTATTACAATAATATTCTATCCTAATTCACTTGAATAAATACTACGATACTATATTTCTGAATATTTTCATTAAAATCCATCAAAATCATTTTCCTTGTCATCGTCTTCAGCACCAAACAGCTCCTCCCAGTCTTCTCCTTGAACAGGGCTAGAGGGTACGTGTTTTTCGAATCGTTTTCAGTTAAAAAACTGTTACATCACACGTATATTTTACCTAAGCTGCGCCTGAATGAATATATTCTCAGAAATACGGTATATAATAGTTTTGCTGAAACGTGATGTATTTCAATGTAAAATAGGATAAAATACATGACGAAAACAAAAGACTTTACCTAACCTTCCGATGTTCAAGATATGTTACTCGTTCTTTTAATAGTTTTCGGTTAAAATACTGTTATATTAGTGATATTCTATTCATACTGTGCTTGATATAATACATTCACGAAAATTTAATATTTTTGCAACTACAATGCTGATGTCAACACAAGCGTGGTTACAGCGAGACTGACTGACTGAGGGAACGCGGGGTGGCACGGGCGATGTGTGTGTGTGTGGTGTCTCGCGCGATTTGAATAATGTATATTACTTTGAATGTATATTCCTCCAGCGGCAATCCGTGTAAGTTAAACCCGTGTATGTTAAGGGCCGACTGTTTTATATATGTTTTATAGATTAAAAAAATATATTTCTGGACACAGGCTTGTTCTGCGTTTCCGCTGCGATGCAAATGATGCACAGTGCCCCCTGGGAATCAAGTTTGGGGTGCTTCCACAAGATGCTGGACCCCTCCTGGCCACAGCTCGATCATTGGACCTCAACATTGTGGGAGTTTCTTTCCATGTTGGCTCTGGTTGTCGTGAACCTGCTGTCTACTATCGTGCTATTGCAGCTGCTAAACAGGTGAGAATACTGTATTTCCTTTCTCACCCATTTTCCTACTACAATACTTAACAAAATAGCTGAGATTGACCCCTACGCCCTGGGTGAAATTCCGGAACTTTCATCTAGGGCGCCCCTGTTGACGTTCCGGAACATGTGCCTTTTCGCCCCGTTGTTTGAATGCCCCACGTGGTTATTTCATTCCAGCATGACTATTTGGTGGTCACGCCACATGCAGGGTAGCGTGGGTGGGCTCAGTGCGGTTAGTACGCATTAGCATGTTGCCATGGAGAGTCGTCCCTCAACCTCTCGTGGTAAAAGTAGTGTAGTTGTAGTGTAGTATTACTGGAAAATAATGCTATGATTATGTTATAAATGTATTTATTTGTGAAATTATTATTCCGATAATTATTTATATGCATTACTTGCTCTCTCAAACACAAAGACAGCCTATTATGGAAGGCCTAATTTTGTTCTTTCATTCAAAATATAAAATTAGTTCCTTGCTATATGATTGGTGAATAACAGTATGCCTCATGAGCCTTTATCAAAAACCTTCATTCATGTTGTCATTTTGTTTCGCACAAGAATTGTAAAGATGCTATTTTTACCGAGTGTACATAGTGTGGTAATTAAAATGATAAGATTGCCAACTTATTAGTAGATAATTAAGGAGTGATACAATACAACTACAGGAGATAAAAATCTATTAAAGCCCTTAGTATCCTCACCTCCAACTGAGAACTACAGTCTTGCTGCATTCCATGGAAGGGTCATGGTCAACAAGGAAATCATTCACCATCTTTACCTGACAAAATGGTTCACCCAAATTTTCCAAGCTCTAGCCTTCTTGTTGTAATTCCATAATGTCTTCTTCTTCATTTTCCTCGGTACGTTGTACTAACTCTTCCAAATCTTCTTCTATAAGTTCCTCTCCGTGCCCATCAATCAGCTCTTGCACGTCTTCAGCGGCCATGACCACAAACCCCTCTCCACCCAACTGACGTGCAAGATTTACTCTGTCATTCACATCCTTTACTATGGACAGAAATGCCTGAAAATTATTCACACACTCGGGCCATAAGGTGCGCTAACAAGCATTTACTGTCTCTGGTTTGAGTTCAATGAATGCTTCATTGATGTTGGTAATGCAGTCCACAATGCTGTACTTCTTCCAACACTTACTAACATCAAGGTCTTCATCCATGGCACTACGGATACGACCAAAAGTGTGGTGTGTATAATATGCCTTGAAGATACGTACTACACCCTGATCGAGAGGCTGGATAAGAGTAGTGGTGTTTGGGGGTGGGAACACCACCTCTACACCTGGAGGGCTAAACTGTAAACTTTATGGGTGGCCTGGTGTTTTGTCTATCAATAATAACACCTTGAATTCCATCTTCTTGGAAGCAAGGTAATTTTCCACTTCTGGGATGAAGCATTTATGGAACCAGTCCAGGAATACTTGCTCAGTTACCCTTTCCTTTTTCTTGGACTGCCAAAACCCTGGCTAAAAGTTCTTGTTTATGCCCTTTAAAGCCCTAGGGTTTTGGAGAATAGTAAAGTGTCACTCTGTCCTTGGCTGGCTTAAACCCAGAGGGATGCCTCTCCTGCTTGTTTGTGTATGTTATACCAGGCATTTTCTTCCAATATAAACCAGATTTATCAGCATTAAACACTTGCTCTGGTATATAGCCTTTCTCTTCTATTATTTTCTTTATCTTGGCAGGAAATACACCTGCGACTGTGTGGTCAGCTGATGCGACCTCCCCAGTCAGCTTCATATTATGGATCGAGAATCTTTTCTTAAAATTCTTGAACCAACCTTCACTGGCAGTAAAAGTTGGTTCAGTCACTGCACCACCCTTCACCACCAGTTGACTCATAAAAATGAGCATAAAGACTTAGCCTTTTCACGAATCACATTGCTGGCGATCGGAACATTTTTGTGGTGCTGGTCCTCAATCCAAATGTTCAGTACTTTCTCAGTTTTACTATGTTTTTGTCACGAACAACCTGCACCACTTGAGCAATCGCTTCAACAGAATCACGAATTGCTTGTTCATTCTTTCTTATGTACTGCACTGTGGATTCGTTCACACCAAACAACCGACCAACCACGGCAGCACTCATCCCCTTTTAACTTGTCTAATAATTAAATTTTCTTTGCCAGGGTCATCACTGACTTTTGCCTTTTATGTTTCAATCCACTAGTATCACTAGCACTGACACTTGGCAGTCTTTTCGGGGCAATTTTCACAAAGAAACACTTAAGTTTTCAGAGTATGACACGGGATGCTAGGTCACGGATACTGGGTGAGGGCAAACAGAGCGAGATGAGACTCCTCTGCCACATGGGGTGACTCGTTGTGCTGCGGGAGAAGGCTCACATGCTAACCACCCGAGCCACCAGCTGCTTACAGCGAATCGTCGAAATCGTTAATCATAAACCCGCGAATCGGAAGGGGATAGTGTAATGCTGTGCAAGTCCTTAACCAAAGCATGGTGCACAATATGTACCTGACCACTGGAATTGTCTTAGTAAACAAGATCACCAGAACTAATTATACAAGACATATCTGTAATAACATTAATAATGAATTTTCTTCTTTATCTTTCTGTTAATTATTCTATATTTCATCAAACCTTATTCACTATAATTTGTTTCAGTTGTTTGATGAGGCTGAGGCTCTAGGATTTACCCCAAATCTGTTAGACATCGGCGGAGGTTTCCCTGGCTATCGCAACTCTCCCCTGGATGAAATGGCTGACCATGTTAACAAGGCACTGGATGAGTTTTTCCCTGAAGATACTGGAGTTAAGGTGAGGAATGACACTTTAGAAATGACCAATTAGCTTGGTAGACAATTGTGTTTGTTGTACGTACAGCAATGACACATTAGAAATGACCAATTGGCTTGGTAGATAGTTGTGTTGGTTGTACGTACATCTGAACTGAGCTCAAGTTATTTACCTTTTCGTGTTTAATTTCTACATCAGTAAGAATACCTCAGAATAGTAGGGTTTTTTTTTTTTTTTTACTTTTGAAATGTAAAGCATTTTTAGGTTAAATTATTACCTGTACATTCATGGATATGATGGTTGGGTGTTTGCCCATTGTCTCTGGATTCATATCTTCATTGAGGAGGCAGTATTTCATAGAGACCCAGTGTGAGTGTACAGTGATATCCCTGTTAGCCTACATCAGAAACAAAATACGATCTCAGAATTTTGTTCCCATGGCCAGAATAGAGATATTTTCCCCAGAATTTCTTGAAATGTCAAGAAAAAATTCTGTTTATGGGAGAGTTCTGGGGATCAAAGAGTCTGGCCAACTGAGATTACTGCAACGTGTTGTAAAAACTCATGTGACTCACAAATATCCAAACCATAGGGGAAAATACGACTATCTCAGTGTGACTTATATGTGATGCCAGGTCCACGACACAGATGCCTATGATGTACAGTATACTAGATAAATAGATATGCAATAAAAATTTTATACAAATTCACATTGATTTAGAATGTGCATAGACAATGCAGAAATACAGTACAAACAATGCACAGTATTAAGGATAGTTCAGGTATATAAACAATGTCCTGAGTACAGTAATATCTCCGTTAGCCGGAATCTCTCAAACCCGGAAATCTCGTATAGCCGGAATTTAAATTTGCTCGGAAAATCATTCCCAAAGCCGGAATTTTCCCCAAATGTCAGGCTTTCGGAACTAATTTTCCGAGATTGAAAATCGAGAGAATATTCTGAAATGTCTTGAATAAAGATAAAAATTTAAATATTTTTTGGGGGGGAGGCCTGACCTGACCTGACTCCGGAGGATGTGGGGTGGGGGGATTAGTGGTCTCATATTACTGACCTGATGGAATGTCAGGTCGCCATTTCTTGGGTGGGGGATTAGTGGGTCTCATGACCTGAAGATGTCCTGAATAAACACTAAAGCTAAAGTATTTTTAGGGAGATTGTGATCAGTACAAGTATAAATAGCAAAGTTGTATCCCTTCAACATTATATTACATAACATTAAAATATGGAGTGAGAAGGTAGAAAGGTGTGGGTGATTAGAGAGATGGAGTGGAAAGGAGTGATAACATGCACCAGTGTTGCCAAGTGATAAGCTCCTCAACAGCTGATCTTTTAATTCGCCTCCGTGCAGTCACACAACAAGACCCTCATTGGATGCGTGTTGTCTTAATTCCCATGTGTGTGTGTGTGTGTGTGTGTGTGTGTGTTTAGAGCTTGCCAAGCACATTATAGGATTTGACTAAGTTGTTGAAGAGTGTGTTCAAGAGTCAAGTGGTGAGGTGACATGCCAAGACACTTACACAGCACACACATTAACAGCACTAATAAACCATTGTGTTTATAAGAGTTTACATTATAATTGATATTTTAGAATTAATTGATACATGATGGCTCGACTGGGCTGCTTTCGCACTTAGACAACTGGTCAATGAATAAACCAGGGCATATGGAGACGCATTATACACTAGTGATGTCAAAGCTTCGAAACTGCAACCAAAACATAATTATCACAACCTGTATTCAAATATACTAAGATAATTACTAAAATTATTATGTCTAATGCAAACTAAGGGATGTTTATATGTTTATACTGTACTCAAATTAATTGCTATCTTACAAGAATTCCAACAATGCAAGTTATATTCTCCCAAGTCAAGTCAGTGACATTTTATAAGCAAAAAATTAAACCCCCTGCCTTTCATAATCCCTGAGTATGCGTTAATTTCCCCTCCTGGCTGTCAACACCCCCACCTCTGCCCCTCCTCCCAGCCAGCAGTGGGGGAGCAGACGACGTTGATAACGATTAATAGGATGAATTTTGTTTTAGGCTTAAAGTTTTCTTGTATAAAATGTCACAGACCTGACTTAAGAGAATATAACTTGCATTGCTGGAGTCCTTGCAAGATAGTGATTAATTTGACTAAAAACATCTCTTAATAAAAGTTTGTCCTTTAACTTACTACAAAATGAGTACAGTAATATGCTACTCAAAATTATAGCTTTATCATGGAGAAAACAGGTCAGGATAATATGGTATCAAATGTCAGAGTATTTCAAATAAATTCTTCTACAGTACCAGTACCCTTCACATACAGTAAAATACTTATTGTTACCTTCTAATTCAGTTTGTCATATTGGAAACGTCTCATAGAGGCTCATTATGGTATCAAATTCATCTCTTTAACACAAATACAGTAAAGATTATAACATTTGTTGTGAGCGAGGGAGGAAGAGGGAGAAGGGTCCATTGGGGTGTAAATGTGACCGAGCCACCCCCCTCCTCCCCCAAAGGGTTGCCTCTCTGTTTGTCTACTGTACTGACTCATTCATGGTACAATATTGTTTACATATTTGTTTTTCATTAATTAGTAAAGATACGTTACTGTAATACTCTGTGCATATTAATACCTGTAGTACCCTTCATATACAATACAGTACAGTACTATGTATATACCTCTTAGGTAAAATATGTCATTCAAGACTCCTTCAGGTCATAAGACCCACTAATCCCCTACCCAACAATGGGTGACCTGACATTGCTTCAAGTCAGGTTAGTAACATGACCCAATAATCTCCCACCCAACCTTCATCACAAGTGTTAAGACGTGATTAGTTATGTATTACAGTCAATTGAGTGAAGTGTCTGCCTATTGTAGGCTAAAGATGACAGGATCTGCTTGAGTATTATATATACAGTACACAAGAACACTTGCCAACATTGCGACTAACGAGCCGATCAGTGGCGAAGAGGATAAAAGTAACACGGCTCTATTCACGCCCGTATCATATATTGTAGAGCTGGGGGTTTTTAACTAAACTTTTTGATAGTATTCAGGATTACTTTGATAAAAAAAAGTGGTCTGTCTAACGAAACTAGAACTGATTTTACTGACTCCGGTATCAACATATCCTACGTTATTTTTTTTTTATGGACTTCCCAAATTCTTATCACAATATCATATAGAAATATTTTGTTTACGGATATCTTATTAAGGATCATTATGGAATTAATTTCATCTCCTTATCACAATTAGCCACGCTTGAGTAGGGGGGGGGGGGGGGCTGATCACCCGACCCTATCCCCGAAAAAGGTTTGCTTCCGTCAACACCCACCAACACCACCCACACCCCTACATCACACGCATACACCTCTACATCACACACAAACACACCCTCCAACGACCACCACACACGCATACCAACACCACTCACACACACCCTACAAGGGAATTAAGACACATCTGTGTGTGTGTAACTGCATGGTAGAGAGTTAAATATCAGCAGTTGGGCACTTGTCAACATTCATTTCCACTCCCTCTCTCTAATTACCCACAATTTTCTGCTTTCTCGCTCCATATTTTAAAATGTTATGTAATGTACTGTTGAAGGGATACAACTTTGCTAATTTATACTTATATCTGTACTTACCACAATCTCCCTAATAATACTTCAGGTTTCGTGTTTATTCAAGACATCTTCAGGTCATGAGACCCTCTAATCCTCCACCCAAGAAAGGGTGACCTGAAGTTCCATCAGGTCAGTAATATGAGACCACTAATCCCCTATCCTACCTCCTCCTGACAATGCATCAGGTCTGGTCAGTTACACGAGACCAACTAATCCCCCCACAGCTCCATGGGAGTGGAAAATTACAGTCTTTGCTGTAACACAGCTTCATTCATGACCATGTCCTATAGATTTTTAATCTTTAAATATATTTATTTAAGCAAAGTTTTAGATAAACTATTCTGGAATATTATAGTAAAGAAATGAATTTCTAACTTAATTAGAACTGTATTTATGGATTCCAGTAGTTTAGACTCAAAGAAAACATCTCCAGCACCAGGAAACATTCTGGGGCTAGTGTGCATCTGTGCAAGAGGTCTCGTTTAGACACTCGGAAACTTTTCCTAGTAACTTTTCCCAATTGTTCCGGCTAACAGAGATATCACTGTATAGGTGACAGTGTTAGGGTGCACCCACTTGTGTATCTCACCCGATCCATCACAAAGTAGCTGTTAATAAAAACAAAAGTACTGTACAGTTAAGTTCTCGCTTAATGTCGGGGTTACGTTCCTCAAAATGCGACGTCATACGAAACAACGTTAATCGGATCAATTTTCCCCGTAAGAAATAGATAAAATACAGGAGTTACGTCCCCGAGCCTCCCTTTGCCCCTTAAAATACATTACATATACATACTGTAAATTCAAAGCTATTTATGTGATGCCTGGTGAGGTGCTTGTATGCATTACTATAAAGTCACAGTCATTGAGATTTATAAGAGAAAAAGTTAAAACTCCTCTACATGACAGAGAAATAAATACCATTAGGTAACCTTGGTTGGCCAGCAGGCTGGGCCAGCAAGATTGAAGAGTTATTAAGGCTTAAAGTTTTTATTTTATAAAATGTCAGACTAAAGTTAACAGAATATAAATTGCATTGTTGGAATCCTTGCAAGACAGCGAATATGAATATAGACGTCATATATTTTGCACAAGGAATAAAAATTTTAGTCCCTTAAGTACTGTACATATAAGTGCTGTACAGGTTTTTCAACTTATTTTTAGGTAGATATAATAACTTTCTTCATTTATTTTTACTCATTTACATGCACACACTAATCCTAAATACATATTGTGAAAAAGGTAAATAAAATAATTGTCCTAAGGGAGAGGGTGATGCACCGTAAAAAGTAGTCCGTGACGACGCATACAAGGTTGTACTGAGTCACCGGGACTTTAAACGAATTTTGGGTCTCTAAAGTTGAGCAACTTAGTACTGTACCGAAACACCGTTAAGCGAGGACTTACTTTACCATACAATTAGTGCTATTATACCTGGTTTATATATATATATATATATATATATATATATATATATATATATATATATATATATATATATATATATATATATATATATATATATATATATATATACTCGTCTATAACCCCCCCTCGCGTATAGGTCGACCCTGATTTTTTGACCAAGAAATCGTTAATTTATGATATTCCTCGTTTATAGGTCGACCCAAGTTTTTGAGGGTAATGGAACAACAAAACCTTCAGTAAAAACACTACGTCCTATAAACTGAGGCTCGCCGTGCCCGAAACACCGAGTGCCGAAGGCAAATTGTTTACCATTTATTATTACGACACTTTACACTGAAACGAGGGTAGTTTCAACAAAATTATTGTATATTTCCATTCAAGTATTTATTCAAGTCAATTAGGAGGGAATATTATTGTAATACAACAGTTTCTTAACTAAACCATTCAAAAAGCGATTACGGTAACATCTTTTGAACGAAAGAAAGTGAAAGTCATTGTTTTCGTCACGATTTTATCCCACTTTCCACTGTAATACGTATGTAATTTCGGCAAAAATATTACATTTCCGTGAATGCATTATATCAAGCACAATATGAATAGAATATCATTGTAATATAACAGAATTTTAACCGAAAACTATTAAAAAAACGAGTAACATCTCAAGAACATCGGAAGCTTAGGTAAAGTCTTTTGTTTTCGTCATGTATTTTATCCTATTTTACATTGAAATACATCACGTTTCAGCAAAACTACTATTAATTCCGAGAATATATTCATTCAGGCGCAGTTTAGGTAAAATATACATGTGATGTAATACTGTAGTTTTTTTAACTGAAAACGATTCGAAAAACACGTACCCTCTAGCCCTGTTCAAGGAGAGGAACTGGGAGAAGCTGTTTGGTGCTGCAGACGATGACAAAGAAAATGATTTTGATGGATTTTATTGAAAATATTCCGAAATATGGTATCGTAGTATTTATTCAAGCCAATTAGGATAGAATATTATTGTAATACAACAGTTTTTTAACTGAAAACCATTCGAAAAGCGATTACGGTAACATCTTTTGAACGAACGAAAGCGAAAGTCATTGTTTTCGTCACGATTTTATCCCACTTTCCACTGTAATATGTAGGTCATTTCAGCAAAAATATTACATTTCCGTGAATGCATTATATCAAGCACAGTATGAATAGAATACCATTGTAATATAACAATATTTTAACCAAAAACTATTAAAAAAACGAATAACTTCTCTTGAATATCGGAAGGTTCGGTAAAATCTTTTGTTTTCGGCATGTATTTTATCCTATTTTACATTAAAATACATCATGTTTCAGCAAAACTACTATTTATTTCCGAGAATATATTCATTTAAGCGCAGTTTAGGTAAAATATACGTGTGATGTAACAGTTTTTTTACTGAAAACGATTCGAAAAACACGTGTACCGTCTAGCTGATACTCAACAGCTGGTGGTGCGTCATGCGTCGTTGTAAACAATAGGAGGTTGAAGTAGATTACCGGGTATTAGATTAAGTGTGAATTATAGAAAAGGTTTTTATTACCGGTATTTTTTGTAGATCAATGAGAACTGTGATACCGTATATGATATGATAAGTTAGCCTGTGCTAAGAACTTCAACATAGACTACTGAAAGCACGTTGTAAGGTAATTTAGCCTATTGTAAGTTGGTGAGCTTCATTTACTGAAGGAACTGCACAACTTTTCATTACTAATTGGTACATATTTTACGTTTCCATTATTTACTGGCAGTAAATGTTAAATATTTTTCATGTCTGAAGCTAAAAGTTGCTCCTCGCCCTTCCCATCATGCACGGGTTCAACCTAACAAAACTATTACGCATGTATAGGACGACCCCCAATTTTTTGCCTAAAAATTTGGTCTTAAAAACTCGAACTATACACGAGTATATACGGTATATGCAAGTAAATCACTGTAGGTGCGCGTGATCTAGGTATATGCTGATAACCACAAGGAAAGAAGAAAACACGAAGTTCCCAAGCGCTTTCGTGTAATTCACATCTTCGGGGTGAGTACAGTTTGTACTCACCCCTGAAGATGTGAATTACACGAAAGCGCTTGGGAACTTCGTGTTTTCTTCTTTCCTTGTGGTTATCAGCATGTACTGTATATATATATATATATATATATTATTTATGTAATTTTTTTTTTTTTTTTTTTCTGGGATTAGCCCACCAGGACACAGGTCAATAACCCACCTCAGGGCCCGGGGGCAAAAATACAATCATAATAATAATACCCTGTAATAAGAATTAATAGAAAATTATACATTTTTTTAAACAATATTAAATAAAATATAATAACAATAAAAGACCATAAATAAAAAAGATCAGTAGCTAGAAACGATATATGTATGTTGTGTTGTCAAAGTAAGAGAAATAATTGAAACCCTGCAATTGTGTGTAAATGAGGCAGAAAGTCAGGTCAGCAAACTGGGTCTTGGTCACAAATTTTTTTTGTCATATGGCAGCAGGGTCTACCATTAGACAATACATTATGCTTCCAATATCTTCCCAGGCGGTAGTACCTCCCTATTTCCTACTACCTGGGTAAAGGTATCTGTAAGGTGTAGTCTCAGTAGAACCCAAAACCAAACAATTATATTTGAAATGCTTCATAGCTAAGCTTTGTGATGTCACAAATTATATCAAGAGATTACTGTATAATCTGCTGGTTGACCTGCCCTCACCTGTCTCTCATACTTTTATTGCTACATTTTCTCTCATTATTCCCTTCTTTGAGTTTTATGTATCCTTTGATAGTGGAAAGTGTATTTTTGTTTTTTCTTTGGGTTCAGGTTATTGCAGAACCTGGTCGCTATGTAGTGGCCTCTGCCTTTACCTTGGCTACCAGCATCTTGGCAAAGCGAGAAGTTTGTGACAACAATGGAACTATCACATCAGTTATGTACTACATCAATGATGGTGTTTATGGATCCTTCAACTGCACCATTTATGATCATCAGACTGTTCATCCAATTTTGCTTGAGGTAAGTTTTGACCACTATTTTGATTTCATACTGTAAATATATAGAATATATGTAGAGTACTGCCATGTACAGTTGGCCTTCAATTTATACGGTGGTTACATTCTTCAAGAGCACCTTGTAAAAAAAAAAAAAAAAAAAATACTAAGGGCCAATAGGACGTAGGGATTTAGGCTCCAGGTTTGCAAGATAACCTCCCTCGTTCACCCAATAAGTTAATGTACATAGTAAAAAAAAAAAGTATCGCACAGGGGGGATCTACTGACTTCGTAATGATCCATACATCACCTGATGTGCCGGGAGGGTTGGTATGCGTACCTGTATGGCAAAGGTTTCCACCTACCTATGGTAGGGCCATATTAGTTACGCCCCACAGGACCAGCATAATATCATCAACACCATTGCATTAATTACATATCTTACAAAGCACTATATACCAAGCCCACACATATTCCACTATCCTTCGTTCGTGGTGTCATATTGTTTCGCATATAATCTGTGCGGTACTTTTTTTTACTGTGTGTACATGCAACAGTAGAAGAAATTTAACAGTTTTGTGACACAGAACTGTATATGAACTTGTCACTAACCTTTGATGATGATGAGCTTCTATGATAAAGTCAAAGGTTTGAGAATTTGCCTGAACACTCTGAAGAATGTAGAGTGTAGTAGGAGACAGCTGAGTTGGTGTCATGCTTGTGAAAGATGTGATGCTTAATATGGAACGACTCCTGAGTGTGTGGATCAAACGCCAGACCCAATGTAATGTGCCGATAAACGC
Source organism: Homarus gammarus (assembly GCA_958450375.1). NCBI lineage: Eukaryota > Metazoa > Arthropoda > Malacostraca > Decapoda > Nephropidae > Homarus > Homarus gammarus. Next base: position 2,360,301 of record CAUDMG010000100.1, on the reverse strand, counting down.
AATTATCATTCGAGAGAAAGCAAAAAGTTTGTACATGTATAATGATTTGTATAAAGAGGAAGGTGCAACTTCTGAAGCAAAACCTTTTCAAGCTAGTAAAGGATGGTTTGAAAGGTTTAAGAAGTGCCTTAGTTTGTACAACATTAAGATGATTGGTGAAGCTGCCAGTGCTGATACAGAAGCTGCACATAAATATCCTGATGAGCTGAAGAAAATTATTGATGAAGATGCTACACTTTCTCTGTTTTACAGGTACTTTAACGGGCAATATTCAATGGATTTGGCACCCTGTGTACCACCGGCAAGACGGTGGGCTCGTAACACTTGTCTTGCCCGCGTTTCCCACAGTTTCTCTGCGGATGTCGGTCATACTAGAATAACCCGTTCTAGTACATCCTTCTTTCCACACACAGCCAAACTGTGGAATGCTCTGCCTTCTTCTGTGTTTCCATTCTCATACAATGTCTCACTTCAAAAAGCTGGTGTTCCGGCATCTTCTTGGTGTAGATTAATTTAATCATTTTCTTTTCTATTTTTAATTTCTTTTTACTCTTATTTTTTTTGCCCCCTAGGCCCTGCCTCTGGGTGGGCTATTCCCTGTATAAAAAAGGGGGGGGGGGACAGTCAAGCAACTGGCTGGGTGACTGTGTGGTGATGTGAGTGATGAACTTACTTGTCTTGACATGAGTGAAGAGTAAGTAATATAGTGACTCTAGAAAAATGATGATAAACAAAGTTCATTGTACACTTAATAACATTAACAACGTTACAGAACAATGAAGTAAGTTAGTGTGCAGAAACTAATAATATAACCAAACTGACACAAGTACAGTACTAGAGATTATTACAAACTTTCCTTAGGCAAGTGTTTGTGATAGTACTGTATCCAGTTTATGTAATTATCTGTACTGTATTGTACTGTACTGTACTGAACTGAACTGTACTGTACTATACAGTACTTCACTACTATGGAAGCTTCTTGGTCCCAAATTTTTCAACTGACAGATACAGTACTTTACTATACACAACCATGTACAGTACAAGTATAACTGGAGGGATTGCTGGGGGGGGGGGGGGGGGGGGGTTATATTGAAGGCTGACTGGTTGCCATTTTTTGTAAGGTTGTCTGAGGAATGTTATAAACATTTGAAGCAATTGATGAACTGTTCTCTTTTTCTGACCATATGATTATTCATATTACTTCACCAAAAACTGTTTTCTCCTTGTTACTTTCAAATGTCAATAAGAATTGTGAATAGATGTTACGCTGTTTAAAGATAGGAGTTACCCATGTCAAACTTTCAGGATAAAAAAGTTCACTAGTAAGTAGGGTGTTGACATGGCACCTCTTAGATTTTTCTGACTGTGTTGTGCAATTATCTGCTCAATTATAAAATTGAGGCGCCTAGAATGGGAGTGGCGTATCTCCAAACCGCCTGTTTTGAGTAACTCACCTTTAAAGTTTATTTACCATGGAAACTACTGCATGGATTTCAATGAAACTTTCCACAAAAGTTGGACTTTACAAGGGATGTTGCCTAGGAAAATTGAGCCCCATATTCCACCTCCTCAAACACCCCCCACTGCCCCCCTAAAAATAAAAAAATCAATAAATATCGCCAAATTTTCACGAAACTGGGTACGTATATTAGTTTCGTGCTCTTCCAATGGAATTCTCTACCTTGCGGCTGCATAAGCGACACTCAGTCAGGCTTGATCATGATGAGCAAAGGCCAGTGAACACACCTGTGGCCATATCTCCAAATTTTGATTCTGGATCAAACCTTCCCCTTAAAAAAATGTAATGGCAAAGTTGTTTATGTGTTGAGAAATTACAAGTTTCAGCTCTTACAAAAGATAGTGTACATGTTTTACTGTAGAATAATTTTGAAATAATTGAATAAATGGAAAGACAATTTAACCTTGTCATTTACATGTGTTAATGTAATTAGCCGGCTTCATAATTATCTCGCACACAAAATACACTACAGTATATTCAAAGCAATTCTTGTTGACAACAATTTGTTTCTCTTGTAGGAACCTGCTAAAGATGAACCCTACATGCCATGCTCTATCTGGGGACCAACATGTGATGGCCTAGATCAGGTAATCTCTGAAATAAGGCTGCCAAGGCTTTCTTGTGGAGATTGGCTTATCTGGCCAGAGATGGGGGCTTACACCCTTGCTGCCGCTGGAACTTTTAATGGCTTCCCACTACCCAAAGTGCATGTTGTGGTTCCACATCACACCTGGTGAGTTGAATTTTTTGCTACTCTGCAACTCTGCTTCCTCTTAGGTCACTGACAAAAAAAAATATCCCACTGTACTAGACTGCTACAACATTTTAAATTTACTTTGTGTGTTTCTCTTACCTAAATTAAACTAAATTCTCTCAAACTTAAAAAAAATTATTCTATATCAGCAGCTCGGTGTGTAACTTTGTCACAGATAGAGAAAGTCACTCAACTCGCTGGCTAGAGCTTTTATTACTCTGCCTGGTGCAGTGTTACACCTAAATCCCTTGCATTTGTTCAAAGTTTGTTATGAAAATGTCTCACACGATCAAAGTTACTGTAGAAGTGGTTTAGGTTCCTTAAGATTAAAAAATGAGGAGCACCCCCTTTAATATAAGGTATTTTAAACAAAAATAAATTAATTTTGAGTTAGGGAAACAATTGCATTTTATGAAAAGCTAACATTCTCTACAGCCTCTATGTGGTGACTTGTCTGGCTGCCTGTTGGCTTGAAAGGTTACCCCATGAAAATGTGTGATGCACTCCCTATTTCTCATTGGTTGCACAGCAGTGGCAAAACAAGTGTCAGTCTTTTTAATTCATGTTAAACATGAATTCTTCCTATTGAGCACAGAAAGGCACATACACAAGCGCAGATTGGGCTAACTGCATCCTTTGTCCTGATGAGTAGAAAATTTATACAGTACAGTAAAGCCTCGAATAACGACAATAATGTGTCCTCCAATATTGCAGTGTAAGGTGAATCATCGTATTGTGAATCATTAATTACCATTAAAATAAAGAAATAATAATGAAATGCATTCCAAAGCCTGACTTTTTCATATCGTTTGTGTGGCTTTTCCCCCCAAAACAATAAAATTAATGAAAAATGCAAACTATATTCTTTAAATGATGTTAATGAATGCACCTTATACAATATAAATCAATAATAATGATAATATGGTCACAAAATAGGATATGGTATGCCATTGTTGTTGTCAGTTATCCATCTGAAACTGAAGAAAATAAGACCCTGGTTGTTGCTGTAGTAAAATTAATGTAAAAAAATACGTATTTTTTAATAAATGTTATTTAATGTATACAGTAAAAGTAACCACTGATGATAAAGAAAAAAAGGTGAGAGACTGATAGCGGAACGCCCAACGTATTCGCGCGCACTCAAGGAGACAGCGTCATTTATATTCTTAAGATTCATTATTGTTTATTACTGAATATGTATTTAATTGAATTAATGTTTATATATTAAAACCCACAAGAGGAGACGAGACGGCATTGTTTTCATTAGTGTTTACACCTGCGCTGATGGTGCTATATATGAAACGGGAGAAATAAGACCCTGGTTGTACAGGTAGTCGTCGACTTACGACCGAGATAGGTTACGGCCAACCGGTCGTAAGTTGATCTGGTCGTAAGTCGGCCTATGTTATAATTACCTTACGTATATTATAATGTGTAATCATCTTTAAGTCATATTTTATCAACATTTTCTTTGTTCATTATTGTTACGGTCGTCAGGTTTAAGTAAATCACTGCATACTACAGTACAATTTAATTACCTTACGTATATTATAATGTGTAATGATAATATAATCATCTTTAAGTCATATTTTATCAACATTTTCTCTGTTCATTATTGTTACGGTCGTCAGGTTTAAGTAAATCACTGCATACTACAGTACAATTTAATTACCTTACGTATATTATAATGTGTAATGATAATATAATCATCTTTAAGTCATATTTTATCAACATTTTCTCTGTTCATTATTGTTACGGTCGTCAGGTTTAAGTAAATCACTGCATATTACAGTACAATTGGTTTATTATTTACACAACATACAAAAAAGAAAAAATACAGGTGCAAAACATATAAAACATTTTAGTTGCAAAACATACTGTACAAACATACAAAAAACATCTTATTGGCCGCTGGTGCTTGGCTGTGGATCGTCGGGGTCGTCAGCTGGGGCAGCCTTTGGGGTAGCCGGAGGAGTTGTTTTTTTCATGAACATGGTGAGCTTTGTCTGAATTGTTCGTTTCTTCTTCTCCTCGTAAATTTCTTGATATGGACGAAACGAATTGCGTGCCATCCGCTCAATCCTTGCAAATCGTTCAATGTTTGGGTCCATTCCTTCAAAATGGGCAAGAAGTTTATTTAGTAGAGATAAACCTTCTGATAATCCCTTAGTGGTGAACGTCCTTTGTGGCTCCTCCTCCTCTTCGTTATCCGCTGCTTCTCTCCTTTCCTCTTCTGCTACATTTTCTTCCGCCAATTCGATTAGCTCTTCATTTGTAAGTTCCTCTGATTCTTGGTCTAGCAACTCCTCAACATCTTCCACTTCACATTCCAAAGAAAGATCTTTTGCCAGTTTTACTATTTTTTCCCGAATAACTTCAAGCTCATTTTCACTGTCAAATCCTGCAAAAGTATGAACATAGCGCTTAACACACTGTTTCCAGATGCCATTCATGCACTTCTCCGTCACAGCCTCCCAGGCGTTTGCCAGATTCTTGATACCCATAAGAATGTTGTACTGTTTCCAAAAGTCACGCAACGATAGTTCTGGGTCGGCATCTATAGCGGCTATGGCTTGGGCAAAGGTGGTTCGGAGATAGATAGCCTTGAAAGTAGCAATTGAACCTTGGTCCATAGGCTGCAATATTGAAGTCGTGTTTGGCGGCATAAAAATCACTTTCACGTCCGGATGAATATCTGATAGATGAGGTGGATGTCCAGGCGCATTGTCCAGTAGCAATAAAATCTTGAAAGGAATTTCTTTCGTCACACAATATTCACGAGCTTGAGGAATAAAACAATTTACAAACCAGTCTTCAAACAGTGCCTGTGTCATCCATGCTTTACGGTTAGACCGAAAGTAAACGGGCAGCGTGTGCTTGTTTACATTTTTCAACGCCCGCGGGTTTTCTGAATGGAAGATTAGGAAAGGTTTCAGCTTAAACCCCGCGATGTTCCCGCCAAGCAGCAGAGTAAGCCTATCCTTAAATGCTTTAAATCCAGACATGCTTTTGGCTTCTTTTTGGATGTAAGTGCGTTCTGGCATCCGTTTCCAATACAATCCCGTTTCATCCACATTAAATATCTGCTCTGCTAGATATCCCTCATCCGTAATCAATTCATCCAGATTGTCAACAAACTTGCGTGCTCCTTCCTCGTCTGCACTCGCTGCTTCCCCAGTCACTCGAACATTATGAAATTGAAATCTTTTCTTGAATCTCTTGAACCAGCCAGTACTTGCTGCAAATTCTTGACTGTAGTCTTCTCCGGCGCGCTCCTTCAAAGTCTGAAATAGACTTCTAGCCTTCGTCTGCACAGTAAAAAGGCTTAACGGTGTCCGTTTCTGGATCTGATCTTCCATCCACATGTAAAGTAATTTCTCCATTTCGTGGAGAGGCCCAGTCCGTTGCTTCGTTATAACTGTCGCTTGCATGGGTGCAGAACCTTTCACAGCTTCACGAATCCTTTCTTTATCCTTCAAAATCGTCGACACAGTAGAGTGTGATAGCTTCAGATCACGTGCAATCTCATTCACTTTCTTACCCCCTTCGTGCTGTTTAATCACCATCATTTTAGTGTTTAAATCAATGGCCTTTCTTTGCTTCTTGGCAGGTTGAGGAGTAGATGAAGACAGTTTCCTCTTGGTAGACATCTTGGGGGGGGGTGGTGGTTCAAGAAAGATTTCCGAGACAAAAGAAAGGCACGAGGCAAACAGACACGGAGGGAAGTGTGCTGTACCAGCGAGCGTGTTTGTAATTGAGCGCGGGGATGCGCGCGGCTCCAGCTCCCGGCAGCGTGAGGAGGCTGGGGCCAAAACTGTCGTACCGCCGGTCGTAAAGTCGAACGGACGTAAATCGCATAGGTCGTAAGTCGACGACTACCTGTAGTTGTAGTAAAATTAATTTAAAGAAAATTAATATGTATGTTTTAAGTAATGTAATTAAATGTTAATAATTGGGACAAATAAAGTAGCAAACCACTAATGGTAAAGCGAGACGGATTGTGCAGCGCCAACGTATATAAGCGTTCATGTAAAACATATCGTCATTTCTCTACATAAGAATATGAAAGCAACACATATTGTTATCGCTGCTGGCTTCAACTACAGTGCTGGCGTTGCCTTACCCGAACAAACACTAAATCTCTCAGCCTGCGACCACGTGCGTCTCTCCCCCCCCCCCCCCCCCCCCCCCCCCCCAAATCGACCTGTGACCTTTCCAGATGTGGTGGCTGGGAGTGGGGGGGGGGGGGGTTGCAGACAAGAGGCTCTGGTTCTGCCAAGTGTATGGTTTAGAGGGTGGCGTGGCCACTTGGCCTCCATGATACAGATCGCCCTCTCGAGTGATGCTGTGAGGACCAGCCCTCTGCTAGCAGTGGTGAACACCGACTCCCAATCCTGGCCGAGATTTGTGCTGGAACAATTTACACAGTACTGTTGTCCCTTGGAACACCATACTGGTTCGCATTGACCCGTACTTGTAAGTACAGCCAAGGTGATGACAAACCCCTTAGTATTGAAATATTGTGGACTAATTATGCCTACTCGTTTCTGCCTTATCTGGAGCAATAAGACAACGCGGAATGAAGTGTAACTAAGATTAATAGAGTTATGAACTTTGTGTCATGTCACTATGCTCAATAATCTATTGTAATTGATATGAAATCGTGTGAGACTAACTAATTATGTATCTGATAGATCACCATGTAATACTAATGAACGCCTTGTTCCCTGCAGGTTTTGACCACATCAATAAATATTGAATGCGTCAAAAGGCAGGTTTCAATCATTCCTTTTGACTTGCCCGTCACCTGAACGTCCTTAACCAAGGCGTTTACACTTATTATTGTTCATATATGCTTTAAATAATACTTACGAATGTAAAACAAAGATTCTTATCCCCAATGGTGGTAAAGTCAAAAACACAAGGACAGCCAATGAATGTTCTTGTGTGAGCTTTTACTCAGATCAGTTTCAACTCTGGCTGAAGCTGTAGGTTCAACTCTGGCTTAAGCTGTAGCTTTTCATAAAGATGTCATAGCTGTTGCTGAAACTGTTACTGAACCTGAAGTTGTTGCTGCTGATGCTGAATTTGATGATGTTGCTGAAGTTGATGGTTTAGGCTTTCGAATAATAAAGTTGTCAAAAGAACCTTGCAGAGCTGCTTTCTTTTTCACTATACATCTTTATGTAGAGGTCATATGTATTTTTCATGTCCCTGTTAATTTTAATGCTCCAATTTTTTAATGGATCCACTTCAGAAATTATGTTCATTGCTTGCTCCATATATCACCAGACCTCTCACCCTTTTCACATCATTTTAACACATCTAGTTTCTCAGCTAGGCTTATACACTTTCTTTTAGCTTTTGAACCAGCATTACAATCACTTGCTCATGTTGAATGGGGACGCAAAAATGCCTAAAGAAACCTGAGAAAGTTTTGTTCCTGTTCAGATGCGTGAAAACAAAAGGCCGGCCAAGCTGCAACTGTTATACTAGTGATGCTGGCCTCACCACTCAAACCCGGCAGCCTCCATGTGCAAGGCGTGGTTTTTTTTTTTTTTTTTTTTTTTTTAATACATACTGGGATTTAGTTATTATTCATATGAAAATGTAATTTTATTTTATTTTTTTATTCTATTTTCGTCGTAAATACGAAGAAAATAACTGAGTAAATTGAATTGGGTCCTAAATTAACCAGGGTCTTAAATATGAATCATTATTAGTAGAACGGTCGTTATTAGAGGCTTTCCTGTATTAGGAAAAGGTACTAAAATTTGTGTTATAGTTGGTTTTCACCTGTCTTTACATGGAGGCTAAGAGATAAACACCCCTGTATTTCATTTATCATCTTGTGGTTTACTTTAAACAGGCTGTACTTGGAAGAGCATCTGGGTTCCACCGTGAACTTCAATTCAGTTGGTGGAGCATCATTTTTGGGAGGCTGCTCAGGCACCAACTTACCAGTGGCAGAGGACTCTGTATCATCCACCAACTCTGCCTACTGCTCCTGTGCTGCCACCTTTGACAACATCAACTTGGAGGAACAGTTGGCTCAACTGACAGTCATTGATGTTGGAGAAATGTAAACAACTTGCCAATTATTTTAAATATATCTTTCAGTAGAGAAGATTGCAGCAAAGGAAAGTATAATGGCAAGGTTGCAGTACAGTTAATGATTTACATCAAGCATTGGAATTTTGTTACAGTTGGTAATTATTTAAATTGCAAAGGATATTCTTCAATGATTAAGAGTATTTAGGAGGAATATACCTGAATGTCTCTCCTTATTCAATGCCTTTAAATATTTGTCTTATTGTTTCAAGTTAATCAGTATCTTAATTGGTTTTATTACATTGAAGTATAAGCAGACTGTTTGGTTGCTTAGAAACAAATGTTATTGGAATGTTTTCATCTTTGAGTAAATTTAACAGCAGCATTTTTGAAGGGTTAATACTGTCAATTATTTGAAGCATCATTTCACAAACAGTGAAGTTGTCAGGCAATGATGTTAATAAAGAACACTGAAAACTTTCCATCTTCAGCGAATGTGACTGATAATTTTTATCAGGAAAACAGACACTCATTTGAGTTAATGAAGGTTAATTCATTTCTTTGTTTGTGAATTTTAATGAGTTAAAATGTTTGGAGTAAGTTATGCGTTTTTTGAAAATTTATTTAAAGATTCTTATGTGTGGAGAAAGTCATGCATGTGTCTTGTGCTTTAAATGCCAGAAAAGTTGGTATGATAGCAATTTGTGACTGCTTACCTCCCATTCATAGTAGATAGTATTTTAATGTGTAATCCGTATTTTATGGGAATAGTAATTCAGTATTGACTTGTTTATCAGCTTGCCAGTTCAGACAACACACAGTAGTAGAATTACATGTTATTGCAGTTACAGTATTAATCTTTCCATTTGGCTCTTACTCCAGCATTATGACATTCCAAGTTCTCCTGTGGAACTTGTAACCCCATGGCAATGTGTATCTTGGCCAAGCTTACGGTACTGTTCATCAGTACTACCTTATGTGAATTGGCTAATTAAATATATCTGTATTGAAATTTTAACCTGTTTAAGTTTCACCATAGTAATGCAATTTTTATATATATTTTATGCCTCAATTATATACAGTATACATGAGGACATTAAATTGCATCTTTGCTCCTGTATGTATACACTTAGTCTCATCACCCCAAGGTTGTTGAAGCATTTATGAAAATAACAAATTGCTATAAAATTTTGTAGGTTTACAGATATACTGTAGTGCTCACACCTATCTCTTTGAATATTTGTCTTCCATAATCATTAACTTAGTGGTCACAGAAATTACAGATCCTGTCCAAACTTGTAAAGCTTATAAAAATGAGTAACTATTTATTGAAAGCTCTGCGAGAAGTCAGGGAAATTTTAGAAAAAAAATGGTAATTATGGTGAACTCAGTAATGTTCCTTGTGCCTGTATGATGTTAGACCATGGCTTTTGTGGCCCTCACATACAGTTTGTACACTATCAAGAAGTATTTCATGGCTAGTGACTGGGAGAAGGTGCCTGTACAGTAGTACCTCAAAACCATCAGATTGTTTTGTTTTTTTTCTCATGTTTACTCAAACTTACTTTTCAATGATTAGTGATACTATTTGAATATTTTGTTCTTATTTGAAATTATAGTCTGGATTCTTTCACCTGAGCATTTTTTGTTACACAACTTGGAGATCAATGGGGGGGGGGGGGGGGCATTGTAATTCTATACATCTTTACACAGCACACAGGGTTAATCAGAGTGGTTGCTCACCAAAGAGTTTACTGTAATATGAGATATAAAAGTTAATAGTGTAAATGCATGTGTACTGTATAAAACTGTATTTGATCTTTATAGCTGCCAATTACAGTTATGAGATTAACATACACAGTACTATAGTACAGTACAATGCTGGTGGAATATTGTTTTCAAATTGAATGGTCACACAATGTATGCACAGGCTACAATTGGTAGACAGTAAAATCTTAATTTCTGTAATGCCATTTTACCAGACATGCTGGTTTTACAGATTGAAAATGACCAGCTGGTAAAATGTGAGTTTGGCGCCCTTTGCTGTATATAGTCCATTTTTTTTTCCAAGTTAAATGCTGTTTAACCCCTAGGCTTCGGGTCACGTCATATGAAGTGCATCTGTCGAGCTTCAGGACACGTCATATGTCGTTTTGATCTCTTACAGGCCTGTTTGAATAAAAAGTGCGGGCGTGGCTAGTTTATGTTGCCAAATACAGTGTAGGTATTTATCTTTCACTCACTCGCACATGAGAGCTTCCCAGTCTCTCTTTCAGTAGTTTCTCAGCTTTTGTACTGTAGGTATCTTGCCCTTGGACTTGACTCACTTCACCATGTGTTTTTACCCTCCCCAAGCACAAGTCTAGTATCATGATCAATTACTGGAGCAGTATTAATGATTGTTAATACTGTAGTGTAAATAGTAATAACATAGTAAAACAAATGTCCTGTACTTCATACTGCCTACAAATTAGTGGTTTAATTTGTACTATTGCACCACACACACACACACACACACACACACATGCCCCTTCACGAAAAATGTCGACTCTTATTAGCCTGTGTTGCCAACCTGTGGATATGTATTTGTTTCTTGTTTATATCATGCATGGTCAGTTTGTAAGACTAGAATTTTTAAATGTTCCCAAATATACCTGAGTAGGGGGTAAGGGGATATAGCGACCACAGCCCGAAGCCCACGGTTAAGGATATTTTTAGGGTAAACAAGATTTTGCTTAGGTATTAAGTCGTTAGGTTTCAGTAATGTCTAGTTTGATAAAGTGGTGTAGCACTGTAGGTAAAGCATAAATGAATTTTGTCAATGACATTCTCTCACATACACACCACCACTCCTCGCCAATTACCGTACAGTTGTTGCTGTTTTAGGACATTCTTGCAGTAAACACTGTTTTGCTTAGATACTCTTTAGTATTGCAGCTAAAGACTTAGTAGTTGTGAAGTGTGGATACAAGAGTTTATGGGTTACAAGTTAAGACATGTAGATAGTGGCAGTGTTCACAAGAGAGGCTATGAACAACCTCCCTGCATTTGCAGAAAAACAGTTTGACAGCACTAACATACAGTGAGTTCTCAGATGATTGTGCAGTATTAAAACCAAACTGTTAAAACTCAAGATTAATAAAGAGCCCAGGTCCTGATAGCGTGAATCCCAGAATGTTAAGACTGTTGTGCAAAAAGTAAGCAGAGCCCCTTAAAATCCTGTTCTGCAGATGCATGGATGAGCAAAAAGTACCCAGTGCCTGAAAATTTGCATATGTGAATCCTATATCCAAACAGTGATTCTAGGGTATGGCTGTTGAGAGTCAATATCACGAAATTCAAAAGGATACATTTACGTCATACCAATAGTAAAGAGTACCACATGTCCCAACATGACAAAGTAACATCATTAGCTGAGGTCAAATGTGAAAAAGACCTGGATGTGTACAGTATGTTGACAATGAACTGAAGTTCTCGGAACATTGTGAGAAGAAGGTGAATCAAGCAACTAAGCTAGTAGGTCTTATAAGAATTGCGTTCACGTTGCTGAATGGTCTGTCCCTCGTAACACACTTTAGAAGTTGGGTGCTGCCCTGTTTGGATTATTGTCACCCTGTCTGGTCCCCGAGATATGCCATAGACTGTCAGATGATTGAGAATGTCCAAGAGAGGGCGATCAGACTGGTGCCTGCAGTACAGCACCTCAGGTACCCTGAGAGATTAGAATGCCTGCAGTTGCCTAGCTTATACCATAGATGAGCAAGGGGTGATTTAATAGATTTTTTTAAGTACTTCGGAGGGTATTTCTTAGTCAAGTGTTCATACCTAGACTTAGCAGGTACCTGCCACACTAGAGGTTTAGCCTTAGGTTAAGGAAACCTCAAGTTCAGAAAATTGTTATGGCAAACTATTTTGGAGTGGGAGCTATGAACTCTTGAATAATCTGCCAGTGACTGTACAAGTGTGAACTTGCTTATGACCAAATTTGACCAATACTGGTGAAGGTTCAAATACTGTCTACTGTACTGTATTCTAAATAAAAATTAGTGCAGTTTGCATTGAACTGCTGAAAGTGGCTACAGCTGTATCCTGTGCAACTCGCTACACTTATTTGGTATTTAAAACAAATTACTAGTACAGGTATACACATGGAGTATATAATGGCTATACAGTAGTGTACTTTTAAATCATTACATTTGTCTCAACCCAGTGACATTAAGACACGGAAATTATATATGGTTGCGGGCCACCCTAATACCCTTGGTGGGCCACAGTTTCCCCATCCCTGCTCGAGGCACACAGGAAACTGTACAGTACTCTCACGGCCTATGTACACCATACACTGTATCTGCATTGTGTATATTCCTGCTGAACTGTGTCCTGTACCTGCATAGTTTATATACATGCCTAGCCAATTGTACACCTGTATGACAATTTCACTGAATATTATTATTATTAACACTATTTTTCAAACTTGAATAATGTAGCCTGATCTTCAAACTTTTTCCATTGCAGCAGCCTAATCTTAAAGCCCCTAGTCTTAAGTTTCCAACAGTACCTCGATAGTTGTGTAGTTTTTAAGTTGTACTTTATAAAAAATAAAAATAAAAAATCCGGACATCAATAAACTGGTGAGCACAGAATAAGATGTGAGCAAGTAGTGTCACTGCCAATTCTGTTACAACTTGTAAAAACTGATGTTTTTTATATCACTAATAAAATATTACCTTGTTAAAAAAACTACTGTACAATAAAAAAAATAATGGTGGAAAGCTATGGCTATCGTCATCGCTCTTACTGAAGAACCAAGGGGAGAATATTCCCTTAAGTAGGCAAATCTTATATTTTTCTGCAAAACATACCATGTGTTGGTTTGAGACATTATTCCAATATATCTATATTTGGATGTTAATAACTTGGAGACTACATACAATAATCTGACTGGTGTTATCACAATATCAGATAGGTGCAATTGGCTTAACTGAGTTTATACATAACAACCGCTTGGTGGCGACACTGTTCCGGGATATAAAACAATTAACAAAGTGAGCCATCCTCTTGGACTTCAGACCCCTTGATATGATTCACAGTCGTGTCGCACCTCGAGCTTTGTGGACGAGCATCTCCTGTTCTGATATTTCCCGACAGTACAGTAAGTGTTCTTGTTTTTAGAAAGTTGTATAGGACTTATCTTGTAGTCTAAGGTGACATATATTTGGTTTTGGTTATATTGCGTTACAAACATGTATATTTTTTTGTGGTGAACAATGTGATTGGTTAGTTAGCGAGTGTTTTGGCTTGCATGACATGGCAATGTTATTTTCTCCACGGAAAGAAACATGAAACCGTAATGACGAGAGAGAGAGAGAGAGAGACTGTGAGAGAGGGGAGGTGGAAACAGTAGAGATCTCGTTCAGTTTTCGTCAGCTGATAAGTCGCCTGTACGGTGTTGTCAACTAAGCTGCTAGCAGTTTTTGGGCTAGCCTGTAGTGCCATGTTCTGCTTTACCTTATTCTTCAGCCACGCGCATTATTATATTTTTTGGTGTATTTACTGCTATTACAGCCATAAATGAAATGTTGAAAGTATACCATTTGTTCTTATGAATTTTTTTTACACTGTAGCATTTGTTTTTCTTGTCCTGAATTTAAGGCATTTTAGCAATTTTCAACCATAATCTAGCCACTTTCACTATATTATTTACGTGTGTTGACAACTATGACGGTGACCGGTGGTTGGCCAGTCTTTAACCTGCAGTGACAGTGTTTGACCTTAGTCTTTGTTGTGGGTTTGTCCCTTGTTGCCACAGCTAATGCTTACGGTTTGTTGTAAATGTACTTTTTCAGGGCATAAAACGGTCACGGCTTCATCATGGTGGGGGGGGGGGGGGGGGCAGGATGTCTTCGGGAACGTCCTCTTTTTTTTAATGTTTATCTATGGCAACCCTAATCGTCTACACCTGCAGTAAGAGTTCCCCAACCAGTTTTACATGGATCAGGGACTTCGAAATTTCCCTTTAGAAATAGTACAGGCACACCGAAATCTGGAATTGTGTCTTAACCAGTCATATCCATTGCACCATTATTTGTGGTCCTTTAAACTGAGCTGTCAGGAGTCAGTGGTATTTTCAGTAAAATTGCAGTTTATAAACACAAAGTTATCATAATTAATTACTGCTTCTTGGCGTTTATGTCACAACTCAATAAAATTGGTACATGTTATGTCGCAGTTTACTTGGTCACAAATTTCGGATTTGTTCAGAGTTAGACCACGACACTCCACTGTCAGGCTTGTGAGGAGCTTCGGTCTCCCGTCTCTGTGTTTATACGGATTTTTTATTTTCCTTTTCTTTTTTAAATAAAATGTAATATGCAAGGCTAGAATAACGAAAACAGGAGGTTTCACGAAAACTACAGCCGAAATTCAACCCCAAACCAGAGACTTGGCAAACCTAATTATAGTTGTTTACTGTAGGTTGGGGCTGTACTCATTATCCCCCAAGTGTTAGGGAGGTCGCGAGACTAGTTTTGTTTATCTACGGATGTGATTGGTACTGACATGTGTGTATTCATGGTTATTATAAGATTTCCGAGCATTCCAACTTGATATGTCCAATGCCAATTTCAAGTATTTCCTTTTGGCATTAGGATTAGCTCTGAGAGTCTTCACAATATTTAAGGAATAGCATTAAACCTTTGGTATAGTCTTTGCTTGTAAGAAAGGAATTTACATTTTACTGTACATTTTTTTAATGCAGTGTTTTAGACTCACCACTTAATAATTAGGGGTTAGACAGGCTAGTCATACCTTACACAGTGGAGTCTTTTTAGTGAACAGTTGTGTCCAAGGCAAGTTTCCCTGTGGCTGGATCTTTAGAATATTCGAGGAATGAGACGGTATAGGCTACAAAGGAGATCTGTATCCTGCATAAAAAAAATATAATCCCGTTGCAAATGAGACAAGCAAACAACTTTTGTGACAATGAGAGTAATCTAACATACATACTACTGTAGATACGCCATATACAGTATATTTGTATAGCTTTCCGAAAGATCCATTAGCGAGATGAGACGGTAGCGTATTTTTTATGGGGAGGGGAGATTCTTACTTGCATTTTAATCTTCAGGGACAATGGACGAGTTGAACGGTCGGAATTTTTTCGTAAGATGGCAGGTCAATGGGTAAAGAAAACGCTTAAATTCACTATGGTAATGATATTTTTTAATAAATTTGGACAAAAAGTGTCAAAAATAAGGGTTAAAGTTGCTTAAAAGTCACGTGACTGCGAAAAGCTCTGTGATTAGTTGTGACGTCACTGGGTGGGACGAGCCGCAGAACGGGAGACGGCCAGCTGTATTTGTCTTACCTTGGCTGATCGGCTCTGTAAGTAAATATTATTAGATAATTAGTTGTGCTTTACTGTGCAACACAGTAATACTATTTTGAATATATAAATATTACAAATCACATAAACTAATTCAATGGATATAAGCTGCCCACACAACAAATTGCATAGTATAAACATTCCAAACAATATTAGTATTATTTGGGTTTTGGTCATCTGGGGAACCTTAAGCTTCTAACTATGGGAATAAGTACTTAAAACAATTACACATTATCTCTGCTGGATTTCTGTCGCAAAACTTGTTTCGATCGCACCAGAAAATACAGATCATATGTTAGGTTAGGGTATGATGAGTTATAAGGTCAGCTTAACATACATCGGTAAGGGGGGGTAGTAACTCAAAACTAGTGATTTCCAATATAAATGAAGGTCCAAATCGATCATAACACATCGCAAACCATCAGAAAAACAAACATAGTCTGCATGTCTAAGTACAGGGATGACCAAAACTTAAAGTAAATATTTACCCATTAATTAATATAAATGATGATATATCCCAGTGGTTCACTAGTTAATCATCAAAACAATAACCGCACTATGTTTTCATGTTTACCTAACATCAGGCATTCTCAAAACAAAGTCCAGACAATGTCATTACTTCTAAATTTGCTCGTGTCTCCATCTAGTACTGATGTCTGATATACTCTATAAATGCACTGAAAAAAAAGAGAAAGTCTACCAGGTAAGAGTACGTGACAGCTGAGCTGGTCTGAACACGGGGTTGTTTTATGTTCCAAAGAAAATAAGAATGGAGGAAACTGCAGCGGGCCTATTGGCCCATACTGGACAGCCCCATTAACACCCAACCCCTATCGCTCATATATCCATCCAACCTATGTTTGAAGCTGCTCATCACGGCACATTTCTTCACTTACGAAATGTCCATTCATGACTTAGACCATTAAAAAAACACCCTTAAAACTTACCTGAACTTTAAAACCTTAAAACTTAGCAGGACTTTAAACTTTTATTACAAATAATGTATGTATACCGTATGACTCTACGAACGTGGCAGAGAGTATTTCTTGTGTTTACTCAGTACCGTCAACTCGTCCATTGCTGGGAATACTAAGAGAACTAATAGGTCTTGATTAGTCGGTCCAACCATCACTGTTTGAGTGTATCTGGAGGCGTGGAGCACATCACGTGACCCGCCTGGCGAGGGGCATCAGGTTATGAATCAGTATTTACTAGTTAGAACTTACAACTATCAAACTATGATAAATGCCTTTGAATTTCTTCTTAAACAGTTAATAAGACGATATGATTATACTAATTACAACATTTTTACACCAGAGCATGTTAAGAAGTGTCATTAATGGTATTGAGAAAAAATCGCCAAATTCTCTAAGATGTTGCATCTTTTACAATAGCGTCTAGTTATTAAGTTGATGTACTTAATACATTATCAAACGACCTGGGTGTTGTATTAATACAATAGCATCTGGTTCCTCGTGTTGTAATATCTGCTGGTGCCTAGTGTTGTAATATCTGCTGGTGCCTAGTGTGTTGTAATATCTGCTGGTGCCTAGTGTGTTGTAATATCTGCTGGTGCCTAGTGTTGTAATATCTGCTGGTGCCTAGTGTGTTGTAATATCTGCTGGTGCCTAGTGTGTTGTAATATCTGCTGGTGCCTAGTGTTGTAATATCTGCTGGTGCCTAGTGTTGTAATATCTGCTGGTGCCTAGTGTGTTGTAATATCTGCTGGTGCCTAGTGTTGTAATATCTGCTGGTGCCTAGTGTTGTAATATCTGCTGGTGCCTAGTGTGTTGTAATATCTGCTGGTGCCTAGTGTTGTAATATCTGCTGGTGCCTAGTGTGTTGTAATTCCTGCTGGTGCCTAGTGTTGTTATTCCTGCTGGTGCCTCGTGACTAATCCCGTGCATTAGGAACATTGAGTAGAGACAGGTTAAAGTATGTTAATTTACACTCCCTCGAGAGACGAAAAGTGAGGGGCGTTATGATAGAGGTGTATAAATGGAAGTCAAGGGTAAACAAAGGGGACATTACAAAGGTACTCAAACTATCCAACCAGGAGCGAACTCACAACAATGGTTTTAAATTAGACAAATTTAGATTAGGCGCGAAATAGGTAAACATTGGTTTGGAAACAGAGTAGTGGATGAATGGAACAAGTTACCAAATATCATCATTAACTCTAATACGCTGGATAGCTTCAAACATAGGTTGGATGGATATATGATCAATAGGGGTTGGGTGTAAATGGGACTGCCCAGTTTGGGCCAATAGGCCCGCTGCAGTACATATTTATTTGTTACGTTCCTGGACGAGTAATTTTTTGTACAATAAGCGTTTCTCAGCATCGCCGGGTTTGAAATGTTTGTGGAGACTATTGATGTATGGTTGAGTGGTCGGTTAGCTGAAGTTAGATGTTGGATAGGTTGGTGTAAATTTCCTGTTGAGCAAACAGTAAAAAATGTTAGAATGGCTTATTCTAGACGTCATCTGCGCTCAAAATAAAATATTTACAATTTCTTTCACGGAATCTTGAGAAATTCTCCCGTTTTTTAAATTATTATTTTTTTACTATCTCACCTCTGCCGTCTTCTGTGTTTCCATACTCATACAATCTGTCTCACTTCACAAAGCTGATTTTCCGGCATCTTTGTGGTTTAGATTAATAAAGCCTTTTTCTCTTCTATTTCTTTTTACTCATATTCTTTCGCCTCCCAGGCCTCGTTGTGGGTCGATGACCTGTGCCCGGGTAGTCTACTCCCCGTAAACAAAAAAAAAAAAACAAAGAAAAAAAAATAATAATAATAATAATAATAATAATAATAATAATAATGGTTGTCCACTGAGCTATACTCTCGGCGAGCGGCTCATTGGTGTGTACAGTCATGTCCATGTTAACCCTCTATTTTCTGTTGGGAAACGAACCCGCAATAATTCGTTGGCAAGGCGAACGCTTTACCACTGAGCTAAAGAGCCACACAGAAAACGACAATATCTACATACCTCGCCTTGACACGACATAATATTAGTTCTGAAGTTAATGGGTGGTGGGTGACGTGAACACCGCCGCTCTGGGCATTTCCACGCCACCAAGGGAGGAGGCACAGTTGGGTTGAGGGGGATTTTGGCTGTGGAGAGGAGGGAGGGGTGTTGTGGGTGCACGAAGTGAGAATAAAGGGTGTAAGTTATTACATCTCACTCCTTCATGTAAATACACTTACTGTACAGTATCTCATATAACAGTGTCAGGGGTCTCTATCTATCAGTGTCAAGCCTGCACAGAGAGAACAGTGTCATCCAACATTCGTATATCAAGTGAGACGATAAAGAGAGTGGCCGCCGAAACCACACTCCCCTGGCAGCCACCAGCATTTAACA
This sequence comes from Homarus gammarus, assembly GCA_958450375.1. Classification (NCBI taxonomy): domain Eukaryota; kingdom Metazoa; phylum Arthropoda; class Malacostraca; order Decapoda; family Nephropidae; genus Homarus; species Homarus gammarus. Next base: position 2,341,218 of record CAUDMG010000100.1, on the reverse strand, counting down.
GTCAGTCTCTTTGGATTTTTGCCTCAGAAACAACAAGAACATGAGTGCGGCTCCGACCAATCATGTAGCGACAGCTGAGTCTCCATGTACACACCAGGTTAGTGGCCGCTCCCCATAAATAAAACTGTGAGCGGTCGACCAGGCAAACTATTACCTTTTGGAATTATCCTTCACGTCCAGTTGTTCATCTACCGTCACCTCGCGATGCTTGACCGAGCTATAATGATCACCTCACTTTCATCTCACTGATAGTAATTAAATATATTTAAACTTTTTTGATTAATCAACAATTATTTCGAAATTCTCAAAATCTGAATATAATGAACAAGGATATTTAATTTTCTAAAATACTTGTTATTATACAGTTGCTCATCAAAGTTTCAGCGTGTGTGTGTGTGTGTGTCTTGAATAACTCAGGCTCCCATGCCACTTCGACGACCACTTCACCCCTACGGCCCTCACCACCCAGCTCTCCTCAACCAACCTTCAACCAGCTCTCTCTCACCAATTCTATCCGCCTTTACAAGTCGTATTCAACCATCCTTTCCCACCACCACCAGACCAATCCATCACCACTATCTCAGCTATCCCGACCCTCGCCCACCTTCACCACCAGTACCACCTTAGGACGCTCTCTGCAGTAGGAGTTCGACTGATTCATCTACAGCGTCATGCTTATTGATTTACCTTATTGCACTTGTTGCCTCATGTGACGCAAAGTATCAGTCACTAGCGTCACCCTCACCGTCTAGGACTTGATTCTGGGGTGAGTGTCATCTTCCCCTACCTCCTCCTTTCCCCCTCATGTCCCTCCTTCAGGCAGCTCTCTTCCACACAACTGTTTCACTTTATGTCCTCAATTTTTGCTGACAGGTGGAAGTGTGGGCGGGGGAGAACAGATGGTAGTGTGGGCGAGGGAGAACAGATGGTAGTGTGGGCGGGGGAGAACAGATGGTAGTGTGGGCGGGGGAGAACAGGTGGTAGTGTGGGCGGGTAGAACAGGTGGTAGTGTGGGCGAGGGAGAACAGATGGTAGTGTGGGCGGGGGAGAACAGGTGGTAGTGTGGGCAAGGTTGGTGTGGTTGGTAGGAGTGTGAATAGGAAGTGTATGTAGGTAGTGAGAGAGAGAGAGAGAGAGAGAGAGAGAGAGAGAGCACAAAAATGTCTAGCTGGATGGAAGACGAGGTGGGTGACGGACTCTGTGAATATTTGAGACATATCACACAAGCCACTTGTCTTATGTACACTTCACTCTCACACACTCATGCACCCCACACACACACACACACACCCATGCACCTCACACACACCGTCAAACACTTGTATACCTCTCACACACTCATACACCACACACTCACTAACACACACACAGCCCTCGTCACACTCATCATAACACTGACATGCTTTGCTTGGTTCAGCCTTCACTGTTTCAGCTCTATTATGTCCCCATTAATGTAAGGGTGACGTACCTGCAGTATGAGTTACTCCAGGCAGGTATTTACAGCATGAGGCACGTCTAAGGTGAGGTACATCCGGGTTGAGGTACCTCCAGGGTGAGGTAGAGGCCAGGACCTCCCGCACCCTCTGGTCTTTACATTTTTCATCCACTCCCCCAAAGGACCAGGGACCTGCTTCCTGCCTCCTCCCTCCAGGGGCCCGTGGAACCCTACCACACCATCACCTGCCACCATCTGCCACTAACTATCACCATCTACCACCACCTGTCAGTACCTACCATCACCTGTCACCATCTGCCACTAACTATCACCATCTACCACCACCTGTCAGTACCTACCATCACCTGTCACCACTCTGGGTTTCATTTCATTTCAGTGTGTTCCCTCCTAGTCGAGTCTAATCAGTAGGGAGGCTCAGGAGGGTGGCGAGTGGTGTCCGTTCCTTACTGTTATTAACATTAAGTGAACCATCAAAATGTCTTTACCAATAAGGGCATCAGACGTTCCTAGATATTCCCGGCATTATTACTAACTCCTAGATTGTGTTATATAATAATTCAAGAAACAATTATACATCAACTTTTTTTTTTGTAACTGGACAAAATATGTAGATTGAACGGGGTGGTTATTAACATTGTCATCTGATGTGGTTGTCTTTGGAATAGGAACAACATTGGATAGTTTTATCTCATCCGGGTAAGAACATCTTGAATGAAAATCAATAAGTCGTAAGTGCATCCGAATTGCCACGAGTCGTTTACCACATAATACTTTTACCTGTAGTTTTTAGAGCTACCTGATCGACTCTAAAAATTAATTAAAACAACAGAATGATCAGATGTTTCAATTATAGTCAAGAGTGTTTTGTTGACTATACTTGCAACATCAAGGAAAAATACGTCCGAACATTGCCCGACGCACGAGGCGCTCCCCTAACGATTTGTTTACAACCTCAGGTAACTGGACACTCAGACACCTTTTGATTGTGTTGATCGGTATTAACTGACTCTACGGTACAACACATAGACACACACACTAAAGATACATATATTGCATTAATGTGTTCACTATAAATCTAAAACCTCAATATTTCATCGTATTTTAACGTAATTTAGCAGATCACTCAGTAGTATGGACACAGTATAAGCAACACGCCGCCTGACACACAATCTCCCAGGGATAATAAATTGAACAAAGTGTTTATTTTCTGATGTCAGTGTTCCGGAGAAAAAAATCAAATCAAAATTCCGATGATGAATCTTTAGGTAAGCCTCGTATGTTGGTGTAAAATATCTAACGAGTTTTCTTGGGATAGTTTTCACGATGGTCTAGGGCTACACTGTATGTAATGTAAACTACAGTATATGAAATAATATTAAAAAAGCAAGACCACTTTTTTCAATCTTTTGCGTTGAACAAAATCTAAATATTAATGGATAGTAATAACATTAACACCAACCTACACTCATACGGCGCCGTCTAGCCTCGGGTTGAGCCAAGGGTGTCTGGAAGTTGTGAGTCGTACTTCACTTATTATTATTGGAGATTAAAAAAGTCTAATTTGTCGATTATCATGAAGAAATTGTCAAGAATTGTTCTAAGTGGTTTATTCCCTTGTGTTGTCGGTGACCGTCAGGGGAGCAGCCTGTACTTGATCCTTACTTAGAGTGTTATTTCGGAGAGGATCATCCCTGGTAATGACAACCATTGAGACAAACTCATTTTTAACTACACAAAGTTTTTCTTCAAAATCTTCATTAAAGCAGTTGGGGTGTTTGTTAGGAGTGACCTCAGTCTAGGAGACAAACAATTGATGCTGCAACGCTCTGCCTCCGCACAGTCTTCCCTGCCTGAACTGAGGTGACCTGAGGAGGTGTGGTGTGTCGCCCTGGCCCCGACAGGTGGGCTGCCCTCCGCGCCCTGGGTCATAATACATCCGTGGCGGTGCACTATCAATTTGACACGACTCCTGCTCATCCCCGCGGAGGCCGTCGCGACGCAACAATACCTGGCAGGATTCTCCTGAAGCTACAGGTTATATGTACCGCCTCCTCTCTCAGCATCTCTGTCGCTGCCACACTACACCTTACAATAACTCTGCCACTGACGATCGTAAATGTTGGTTATACGTACTCCCGTCCTCCTGTTAAGGAAGACTAATTAAATAATCATGTTTTAACCGGTGGTGTCATGTCTTACTCACCACTTGTTCCTTGTGTGTGTGGGAAGGTAGTTTCCTTGCAGCAGATTTTGGGCATTTCAACTGCAGCGACTTATGTGGCGGAAACTACCGTCTGGTTGTAGACATTGTTAATTTGGATAAGCTTATTTATCTCCTTTATCTTATATTTGATTCTTCTCAGATTTTAGTATTGTAATAAATTTTAATCTGGAATATCATTTTTGCATGTGCGTGTGTGCGCGCGCGTCCTCTATACATACCGCTTGTCTCCACCAGCAGACGGGTCAGTCTCCCCGAGGGTTTCTGTTATTTTACCTGTAAGTTTTTTTTTTTAATTATAATTTTCCCCGTGACTGATTCTTACGAGCTCTGTCACTTGGTTTGTGACCCGAGTTTAAATTGGTCAAATGTAGTTTTATCTTCCACAAGTCAGGGAACGAGGTGGTAGGCACTGGATAGAAGGGATATGAGGATTTATTAAGCTGAGAGAGAGAGAGAGAGAGAGAGAGAGAGAGAGAGAGAGAGAAATCATTCTCTTCTCTCTCTCTCCCCTGTGCTGCTCGAAGGAGGTTATATTATGGTTTAAATCATAATTATCGTAATCAAAGACAATACAAAGTTCTCATTATTAAGATCTAACTTGAGTCAGTACGGGGAGGCCTTTGTTGTCTCCATAGAAAACATTAGGTGTATTTATGGCCCAGGTTGATCATGTAACCTGTAACGACACGCCTCCCACTTAGCCCATTATACTGGTGCTTCGTTCTTGTGCTGCACCACCACTCGTGTTCGTTCAGTGAAGCAGAATTGTCAAGTAATTGTATTCATAAGATGCGTACTAATTGGTGATTAGCCGTATAACACCATAGTCATCACCACCTAAACACCATCATCACTCAGTCATCACCACCTGAACACCATCACCACCCTGACACCATCACAACACAATTAACTCAGTCAACATGGACACCATCACAACACCATAAATACAATGTTCAGTAGGTGGAGACTAACACAACACCATTAACTCAGTCATCACCACTTGGACACCATCACAACACCATAAATACAATGTTCAGTAGGTGGAGACTAACACAACACCATTAACTCAGTCATCACCACCTAGACACCATCACAACTCCATAAATACAATGTTCAGTAGGTGGAGACTAACACAACACCATTAACTCAGTCATCACCACTTGGACACCATCACAACACCATAAATACAATGTTCAGTAGGTGGAGACTAACACAACACCATTAACTCAGTCATCACCACTTGGACACCATCACAACACCATAAATACAATGTTCAGTAGGTGGGGACTAACACAACACCATTAACTCAGTCATCACCACTTGGACACCATCACAACACCATAAATACAATGTTCAATAGGTGGAAACTAACACAACACCATTAACTCAGTCATCACCACCTGGACACCATCACAACACCATAAATACAATGTTCAGTAGGTGGAGACTAACACAACACCATTAACTCAGTCATCACCACTTGGACACCATCACAACACCATAAATACAATGTTCAATAGGTGGAAACTAACACAACACCATTAACTCAGTCATCACCGCCTGGACACCATCACAACACCATAAATACAATCTTCAGTAGGTGGAGACTAACACAACACACCACAGAATAAGCTGGTTGGCTGGCTGATATGAACCAGCCTCTGGAGACGCATCCGGAGGTGAATGAAAACTTAATGAAAGGAAATCATGTCATCAGGTGATTTCGATGACCTTTTACTCACCTGTGAACAGATATTGGTCCCGGAGCAGACTTATCAGCTGGGCTCGAAATTCAAAAGACGCATGATAGATATAAGTCAAAGGCTGGGGAACCTGGGACCCTCGCTCCAACAACTCCGAGAATGACTGAGGGATACTCCTAGCAAGAGAGAGAAATTCTATGTACTTCACTGCCTTTATGCTTTGCCATTTTCTGTGTGAGGTAAACTGAGTGATGTAAAGACCTCAAAATAGGGAGAAATGTTTGGGAAAGTGATGTAAGATTAGTGTGAAAAGCGACAGGAAAGTAACTGCAAGGGAAAGTAGAAATAGGTATATACTGTACACTTGCCGTTATTCTCAGCTAATACACAATGTACAGTGATTCTTAACATCTCTATTGAGTTACGTTTCATGTCAACTCATTGTACTTGCTAGGGAAAAGCTACGTGGGACTGTGTAATGCTCGTCATGTCACTCATTGTAAAGGACAAGCAAATGTTCCCTCCTTTCCCAAGCCTAGCATGAAAAAACTACAAAATGAAGTAGCGATCAAGTCCTGGTCATATAACCAGCCAGAATTTCTGAAAAAAAAAATCCTTGATAATTTACAGTCGAATACATAGAAAATATCAAAATGTATGTTGGAGAATTGAACTTCTACGAAAATATACTTGCTATACAATAGTTCTTGGTGCATAAAGTAGTTACTCTGATAAGTTAAACCTCTGATAAATGAAAATTGAAATTGAAGACATCCATGCAAGGTTTCGCCTGGAAACTGCGGCTCCCCCCCCCCCCCCCATGGCATGGCTAGGCTTCTAACTCACGCTGCATCATTCACGGATTTCCTCCACTATTTATTTGCTCTCTGCTTTAAATATGCAACTGCTGGATTTTAGTCGAATTGTGATTTAGGAGTAGTGTTTTATACAAGGCTTCAGGAACGTTCAATAATTTTGTGGTGGGTGAGGTGAGGGAGGGGCAGGAAGTTCAGGAACTGAGGCTCAAACGTCATCGTCTCGTCCCTGCACGGGAACACAACCTCGATCCGTCCTCTTTTATGTAGTGTGGGTGCTGGTCGGTGGCGGGCTAAAAGTTTATCATTTAAGGTGCCAAGTCCAGAGGCATGTGACCTGGCGTGAGGGAAGAGCCAGTGTGACCTCGTGTTGTGTTGTGAGGTAGGCTACCACCGTCAGCATTGCCCTGACCATGGATTCCATCTTTTTCAACAGTTGTTGACGGAACCTGTGTCAGTATAGTTTAAGAGAGTAGTAAAAGATTTTTAGTAAAATTGTGCTTGTGGCATCGAAGCAGTGTTAGAAGAAAATCAGTTCTGCGTTCGGAAAAAGAAGGGATATCCATCCATCTCAAGTCATCATGTAAAATACTTTGACAAGGGTAATATTAAAGGACCCTGCCCAGCATCCTGCAGGTCAGTTGTCCAGTACTATCATGGGCCTTTTCTGCCAATGGCGGCCACGATCTTACACTTAATTTAAAATAAGAAAAACGAACCAACTAAACCCACCGTAACCTACCAAATTATCGCCGAGGTGAAAAAATTTAGAATTCTGGAATTAATGAAGATAATGTTAAATATATATTATATACAATATATGCTGGATTCCGGTTGTGTCACCAGCAGAGAAACAGGGCGGAAACTATGAAGTATTGAAAGTCAGCCACAAATAATTTAATCAGCCTAGTTACAGCATCAACATTTATTGCAGTGCTGTTTTACGAGAATTAGATTTTCCTCGCGTAAGTTTGAATAAAACTAACCTTAGGTGCAAATAATAAGCAAACTGTTGTAAACAATCTAGCCCTTCCCTTTTGACAAAACGTGGATGTGTCATTGTAGTAAGTTTTAGGAATGGAAAGACGAATAATAAACAATACTTGGCCATGTGAAGTGCTTCGATTATCTCAGAGCAATTGTGATTATTTTTTGTGTCGTCATCTTTAATGAGGATGGATCACTGGGTAGGCCTGTGTGTAGTGTGTAAAGGAGTACCGTAGTTTATATGGCACAGAAAGTGTATTTCCCGTTGAAAAACAATAATGAGATATCATTCGTAAAATTGAGTCTGATACGATTTTGTGGGGAGACTGTGAAATGAAGTAAAACTAACCCAACATAAACTCACAGGCCACTAGGATGCAGCACCCGTTCGGTCATTTAACTGTTGCGTTAAACACCATACGCTGAGTTGGTATTTCGCCAGCTACTTCACCTGCCAGGGCCATTAAACATCAAGCATCTAGATTTTTCTTTTGCAACAGAACTTTTTAAGATTTTGGAGAGACAACTATTCCAGGGGGGTTGTCTTGTTATTGTGTTGAAGTTTGGAAGCAAGTAGGACGTCATTTAATAGCCAGCTGTGATTGACGACACCAGGTATGGTTACAACCAATTACCTACAAATTTAAGATAAGAAATGGAGCTGTAATGTTATGTCGTAATCAGAAAATGCCGAGGTACAAATCAAACGCATTAAAAGTATAGGTGCCTTAATCTGTTGTGGAAATGTAGCGAAATGCGGCACAGACCAAGCCTTGTGCAGTTGACAAACGTTTCTTCTAGTGACCGGAAGAAGTTAAAGGAAAAAAGGTCACAATTTGTGTTTTGTTAGGTGACTTGTGTGACTTGTTTTCCTAGATTCTTCATCTAGTAGTCTGCGTTAATAGTAAGAATAAATTGTTATGGATATAAGGCGATAGATGCCCAGTAGGCAGTAGTGCACATGAATGATGAGTGTAGCCGCTAGTGGCTTATAGAGACGCTAATAATAAGAGTGAATAGAGGAAAAAGGAAAAATCTACTTAACCTTATCTAACTTAATAGTCGCGGGCTCCGCCCCCCGGACCCCTCCGCATATTAAACAAAGAACTTTCTTTGGTATGGTGTTTTTTTTTTTTTTTTTTTGGTAGACGTGAGAGAAACTGAGCGGCTCGTAAGCATACACTGAGCGGACAAAATAGAGCTGGATTGGGCTGCACCGCTCACCGCTGCGAAAGACAAAGTAACGCTTCTACCAAACGAAGCATTTGCGATGAAAATGTAGTAAGAAAAGTTCCAAAGTTATATAATGATAATTATTTGGTCACTTCCAAATCTTACCACGTTATACAATAGTACTGTAATGATGATGGACTATACTAGCATTTGGCCACAAAAGGATAAAGACCTTTAATTAAACGAAAACTGGCGTTAGATAACAAAAGGAAGTATTATGATTTTCTTATTTTTTCTAAGTACTCTTCATGAATTTTGTTATTTGGGAACCACCTTTGTTTTATGCAATTTTGTATAAAAAGCTTATTACACAAAATAAGATGTTAATGTTTTTGCTCCAGGCTTGAAAAAGCTGCTTTCATTTGTAAATTTGGTATAATGATAACATGATATTGTTTTAAGTGCAAGTATTAAATGGTCATCAATCTTTAGGTTTCTGGGGATGAATTTGATATAAAATTATTGTACTAACAATTTTCGTTTATCTCATGAACGCTGACAGTGCCAAATATGGTTATAAATTAATACTTCAAGTTCAAAATACAGTTTTCATAAATTAGTAGACTAGTCGGCCAATCTTACAATGAAAGCACAGGGGTATGTTTTTGAAGGTGACCGAGCACATTGATAGTGCATGTGATTATTGCTAACCTTAATATACAGTAAATGTCATATCTTTCCCTAATTCGACACCATTTTATTCTGAAACAAATTAAAGCAAGGGGAAGCAGCTAAATCCCTACATCATTCACCATGTTGTGATGCCGGATCATTGTTGTAGTCCAGCACCTCACCCCATGTTCCTAATTTAAAGAAAAAACAACTTAAATTTATACATTGCGAAACGACTAAACTTTGCGTGCCACTGTACACAATAAGGCTCATAATAATTGTATCCTCAATAGTTCTTAATAATGTACAATCATTTTAATGGTTGAATTAGCCTAGGTTCTGTAGGTTAGAGCCGGCTAGGTTACAGGTTAGTTAGGTTAGGTTACGTTACGTTAAGAAGTTAGGGTAGGTATAGGTTAGGTTAGGGTAGCTTAATGGTAGGTTACGTTAGGTTAAGAAGTTAGGGTAGGTAATAGGTTAGGTTAGGGTAGCTTAATGGTAGGTTAGGTTAGGTTAAGAAGTTAGGGTAGCTTAGTGGTAGGTTAGGTTAAGAAGTTAGGATAGGTATAGGTTACGTTAAGTTAGGGTAGCTTAATGGTAGGTTAGGTTTAGAATTTAGGGTAGTTTATTATTGGTTAGGTTAAGTTAGGGTAGCTTTTGATGGGGTAGATTAAGTTAGGTAGGTTATTATAAGTTAGATTAAGAAGTTAGGATAACTTATGAGTGAGTCGGTTAAAAAGTTAGGTAGTTTATGATAGGTTTTGGTTAGATTGTAAAATTAGAGATGGTTATAACAAATTAGATTTGGTGTGGGTGGTTTAGAGAGGATAGATTATAATTGGTTACCTTTGATACGGTAACGAGGCAAGTGGTACTTATCTTCAGTTACCGGTAGTTTAGTCAAGTTGGCATACATGGTACAAATAACTCTACGTATTTGAATAATTTATAACATTCTGTATAGTGTTTTTTTTATTTGTTTATTATTAATCATTTCCACTACTTGTTAACTTATTAACCGTTCGGTCGGTCTGTCTGTTCTGTTACGCACATCTATTAGCGCAGGAGGAAAATGGAGTACCCGGAGAGAAGCAATAGCACTACCGCTGTCAACGTGACACTTTATCCGTCAGCGTTGCTGTATTCATTAAATTAGATAATGTTTGAATATATCGTGTGTTATCAATTGATCATACCCCCAACATTTCCATAAAGGCAATTAAAGTGAAAAGTTGCAATGTGCGATATTTGTTTACACAAAGTTTCCAGTAGTTCAGCCCCAGTACTGTACTTCAAACTTCAGACAATAGAGCCTACCAACAACGTTAAATGGACGCTCTCCCAGACCCAGAATGATAAACCCCTTTCCTGGGTTTGGAGTTTCGATTTGACACCGGCAGAGTGCAAGGGGAGTTAGGCACTGGGGCGCCCTCTAGGCCAGCTCAGTGTCGTTGCTGCCGCCGCCTCGGTAAGACCACGCCGGCCGCCCTCCTCGACACCTGCCACATATACCACAACACTCACACCGGGGAATGTATCCACCCACTTGTTGTGATACACTGTTCAGACTCGTCCAGGGAGTGATGTGACCTTACAAGTGGTGGCGTTTTGTCTTGTCGAAACCAGAAAGATTGTGAGATTAACATGTGAATATGCATTTGGGTTATTCATATTGACGGACTTGGTTGTGTATGAAGGAACACCTTACATTTTGATAACTGTGACTAAAAAATCATCTTTAACGAGATAATATAATGTGTTAATGTGTAGTTAATGTGAAATTTGTAAAAAATAAAAAAAATACGTCGTGATCAGTCGTATGCTAACTCCCCATTGTTAAAGAACTTAGATTAACAGAAAGTTTTTACGTCCTATATCTTTATTCAGATGAAAGTGTCATGACAACCCTGTGAGAGCCTGAGCATGGCACACGTCTTTGTCTGCACACCGCATGACTAGAGGCTGGTCGCTGCCCCCACCAACCCGACATGTCCAGGAGGAAGCAAGCCAAACCCCGCGCTTTAAAACGTGAGTAGACATGTTGTACAGTACACACCTGTCCTGCACTTATCAGCTTCTGTAGTTAGCCTGATCATAATGGCATGACTGTATAAATAATACGTACACACGTATATTTAATGCTTATATATAGATAATTTATATATAAATTAAGTATGATTTAGGTACTCTATTGTGTATAGGATAATATAATGTGTATGTTTGTATTTCTGGCGTGTTCGAAGTTCTGTATGCCTTATCTGTTATTGGTTTCGTCATTATTAATATTGTCTTGTAAATTATTGTTCAACATTTTACATTTTAATGCATTAATTAACTGCATGATTAAATTTACACCTGTTGTTATTGTTGTAGTATCATTACTAATTCAAACTCGTAGTGAATGAATGAATGAATGCATGTTATTTACATTGATTTATACAAAACTATTATTATAATTATCAATACATGCACGGTCATTAATACTGCTGGTAATTATTTTGTACTTTCTTCAACAACCATTTTAAACATATAAGGACAGATTACTGTTTTATTATTTTGATCGGTAGTATTGTTAGGTCGACAGAGTTACGTAGGAAGTGACGTCTTGCCATATACTAAATGAAACGATGTTTTCAATTGGAAGTTATGTGATGTAGGAACAGCATTATTTAACAGGAAATTCCGCATAATAGGATTCCGGGGTATAAGTGAATTTACAGTAGGCTGAGGCTCTGCAAGATGGACTACAGTATTAACAGCTATATATAAGGCATGAATGGACCACTCAGACGTCCCCCCCCCCCCTGCCTCACCTCTGCCTGGCTGGAGTTATACTTAGGATTTAATACACCCGTGTTACTGATTTAAGTTAAAAAAAAATTCTGGGTAATAAATATCTGCTTGGTGAGTGGGAAGATTTTTACAACTACAGGTAATTTTGATTTGATGTTAAATGTTGGTTCATAAACTTTACGGTTGGCTCACTTCATTTATATTCTGCAATAAGACCGCATGTGACGTCCAACTGGCTTGGTCCTCTCCATAATGGTCACCTGATAAAACCCCCAGACACGGGTCCTTATTGATAGCCTTTGCTTGATTGATGAACGAATGGTCCCGTATAGACGCAAGATCTGCATGAATGTCTGTGTAACATTGTAAGTCCCTAGATATCTCGCTCTGTACACCACAAATATATAAATAATCATTAGGAGAAACACAGTACTTCATCACAACAACAATGTGAATGGAAAAAAGAGCCGAAAACCCGCTGGCTGGCGAACATGGTGCACCCTGCCGCTCACAGTAGGGCCGCCCCTCCGCCGCCACTTCCCACTTTCTCTCACCACCGCCTCTTTTTTCTCGTTTTCGTCCGCTGCTCAGAGAGAAAACGGAGCCAGTGAACTGACATTTAGGGGCGACGAACTAATGTCTGTGGATAGATGAAAACATTTTAGAGAACAAAATGATCAGACATATATTTTGGGCACGAAGCAACGCTGATGCTTTTAATATTATGTTGGCTAATACCTTTGTTATGTGCCAGGGGATTGGTGGTTAATAGCCACTGATGATTAAACTTGGAGAAAAAATAATAGGCACGTGATGGTACAGTCATTCTTATGCATGAGTGTTAGGTCCTTGACGGAGACCAGTTGTGGATTTTGAATGGTTCGTGCGTTGAATTCTCCTGGTAACTGGGGATGTAGAGCTGTGTAAAACTCACTGACTTGAGCTTAAGCACAGTAAATAGTCTTCAGAATGGCATCGAAATCACTCTGAGATTCCTTCTTAATTACAAGAAGGTCACTAGTGGTTCCCAACTGGTGGTATTCGAGAGCTGTCCAGATGGAGCTTTGTTTTAGTTATGAGGAGCTGGGGGAGCTACAGGTTAGGGTGAGGAGGAGTGAGTTGCGGGGTAACATTAAAACGTAAGGAGAGAACAACCGTAAGTGACTCCAATAAACTATTTTGTCATATTTTAAACCTTTTTCTCGTTGGAATTCACTCATAACGTATATTTGACTGTAAATAAGATTCGCATTTAAAAGATAGAAACTTATACTGCAATAAGATAATAGTTTCCATGCTCTCTGACGTTATTTTGAATACAATAGTGATATGATTATTTTGCACGCAAGATAATGAGGGTGTCAGTGAGTCGTCAGCGAAAAAAAAATATTATTTGATAATTTTTTCTTATAATGTGGATCTGATTTCCAAAATGTCTGACGTAACTCATGTTTAGGCTGTTGATACTTCTCATTGTCGGAGGCTATGAGTGACATCATATGGGTGTAGGGGCTACTGTTGCCTTAAGGTCATTGTGTTAGACTACAAGTTATACAGTATCATAAGTTTGGGGGCTACTTTTATAACGCTTTCTTGTGTTTGACAAATTGCAGCGGTTAAGTTCACGGGCCTGTGGCTATTTGTGTAATGGCTATCATTGTTTTTAAACTAGTACTCCTCACATGATCATACCCAGTCATTAAGGTTCCTTCTTCCACTGTAGACCTATTGAAGTGTCTAGTGGACTGTGCTAGGCTGAGGTGCTGCTGGCTACTCTTGTCTCGCATTCATTATACTTGGCTACCGAGGTCTAAGGTTTTCTCCAGTCCAATACTATAGTTTAACAAAACTTCCTAAACATCTAGTGGTGTACACCATCACGGCAGCGTCCCTATTAGCCTTGGCGTCGGGTAACTTGATTTTAATATTCTCCTTCGTTAACTGTACACTAAACCCATTATTGTACTGAATTGTGAGTCCTCGAATTTGCGTCCTGTAAATTGTTTACTTCACTTGAAAACATTGAGGGAATTAATTAATTCTCTTAACGCCTCTGCTTCAGCCTGGACGGACTCCATATATCTTCTCCAACTCCCAGATCTGATACAGCCACACGTGTTTTTAATTTTGATTCATGCATGTAATAAAATCCTTTGGGGTTCGACTGGACCTCAGCTGCTGAAACTCCGCCTTTGTATTCTTCGTTTGATTTCTGAATGTCACTGTCCTGCTGGTCAGGAGTGGTGGTCGACTCATCTCTTGAAACTGAGATGCCAGTGTCTTCCTTAAAGTTTCCAGGATGTTCTTAATCAGTCAGCTTTAGTGTTTGGTATACAGTATTTTCCCATCACTTTACACTTGATTGTTTCCCAATAACTTTACAATCGTGTTCAAAACGCTCGTTAAGTTATGTTCGTCGCCTCTTCACTCCTGTCATTATACTCACCATCGTTATGTTTTAACCTTTGCTTACGTTCTTCATGTGTTAAGTACTGTTCCGGGTAATAAGTACACGTGAAGGAGAGTGTCGCCAGATTAGTGCCAATAGGGTCTAAAGTGTCCGTTAACACACTCTCCTCGGTGGTTAGGGCGAAATACGTACTACCCATAAGTGTCAGCTGACGTATTACTAGTGGGTTGGTCCTCAACATGTGGAGATAAAAGACTATCCCTTAAGAGTCTCTATAACAAGGCAGTTGGGTTGATAAGATCAACTATAATTAATTCATCCATTACCTGGTGGCAGTTTCAGTTTGCTGTCATATTTCAATGGTTAACTATATATAATTAGGTGATCTGTTTATACGTGGAAGAAAGGGCGCGTCACTCACCATTAGTGTGTGATCTACACTACGTCGATAACCACAACCCTTCTGCGTGTTGTCCGTGACAGGTTCGTGATAGATCCCTCATATAGAGATTGAACTCTTATTCCTCTGGGTGAATCCTTTTATTTTGATAATACAGTTTTGTAAGTCGTAATGCACCAGCTGGATGGGTCAGAGTTTAATGCGGCGGTGTTTCTGAGGAGTGAGTGCTGGTGTGTTGACTTAAACTGGACTCAGTATGCTCTCACCTGTCGCATCATTAGCAGCCAGACCTTCACGATATCTTCAATACTATTTGGGTTAAGTTTTTCATAAAAGTTTCTAGAATTAATTTTTATCGTGAATGGAGAAGGAAGATCTCATCCATCCAGCTGACTTTAACAGCAACACAACAATTGACATCCAAAATGGTATAAAGTTGTTCTGAGACTCTCTTTTGACCTAACACTATTTATGGGACAACAATAACATACAGGAACTTTGTGACTCGACTAGAGGCTTCCCAGGTACAGTATACACAAACACCTTGCAATAAACACACACGGTGACCTGGTGATGGTGAATACAAGTGTCTGTGTGTCGCATAGCAATATAGGATTGTATTGCAATTGCAAGCACGCCCACAGACATGCTTGCTTGCGTACAACACTAAAACAAACATTTGTTATAAACACACACACACACACACACACACAAGGAGCGTAGTGGTGGTGGCGTCAGACAGTCTGGCATCCCTAGGGAGTCTCTCCTCTACCCAAGGGACTCCTGTCTCCCTCCCTCACCACCTCCCTCTCCCTTCCCTCCTTCCCTGACACCTCCCACACCCTCCCGTCATACTTTCCCGCCGCCCCCTTCCTTCCTTCCTTCCTTCCTTCCTCAATCACCTTCACTCTCACGCCACCTTCCTCAACCTCTTTTGTTTTATCCTTCACTCCCCCTCTCTCGACCCACACTCCTTTTCCATATCCCTCCCACCTTCCTTCCTTCCTTCCTTCCTGTTTTCTTTCATTTCCTATCCGTTTTCCACGTCCATTCCGTCCTCTTATATTCTCCCTCCTCCATCCTCTCTTCGTTGTCTTCCTTGATACCTCCATCATTCTCCTCACCTCCTTACATCTCTCTCTCTCTCTCTCTCTCTCTCTCTCTCTCTCTCTCTCTCTCTCTCTCTCTCTCTCTCTCGTTCGAGTCATTGTGTGAGGGAAGGGAAGGAGAGGAAAAAAAGGTAGAGGAGAAAAAGAGGAAACTGAGAGAGGGGGAAGAAAGGTGGGAAGAGTTAGAGAGAGAGAGAGAGAGAGAGTATGACCCCGTCAACGTGGGTTCAGGACACGTTTTCTGGCTCCTACACTGCCATGTTAACCAAAGAAGTGAGGAGGAGGAAGAGGAGGAAGAGGAAGAGGAGAAGGATGGGAAGAAGGAAGAGGAACAGGAAGAGGAACGTTTTCTATGATGCCCAATAATAAAATAAGAGGGTAGGAGCCTTTAAGCGTCTTCTTCTTATTCTACAAAATGTGAATAAAGGAAAAAGTTTTGATTATGAGCCAAAACTCGTGTACAGGTGTCCATTATA
>CAUDMG010000100.1:2297500-2320000 GCA_958450375.1 Homarus gammarus | reverse complement strand
GTGTTGCCCCTCCCACCCCGAGTGTTGCCCCGCCCACCCCTGGTGTGGCCCCCACCCCTGGTGTTGCCCCGCTCACCCCGAGTGTTGCCCCGCCTACCCCTGGTGTTGCCCCGCCTACCCCTGGTGTTGCCCCGCTCACCCCTGGTGTTGCCCCCCCACCCCGAGTGTTGCCCCGCTCACCCCTGGTGTTGCCCCCCCACCCCGAGTGTTGCCCCCCCCACCCCTGGTGTTGCCCCCCCACCCCGAGTGTTGCCCCGCTCACCCCTGGTGTTGCCCCGCTCACCCCTGGTGTTGCCCCGCCCACCCCTGGTGTGGCCCCCACCCCTGGTGTTGCCCCGCTCACCCCGAGTGTTGCCCCGCCTACCCCTGGTGTTGCCCCGCCTACCCCTGGTGTTGCCCCGCTCACCCCTGGTGTTGCCCCCCACCCCGAGTGTTGCCCCGCCCACCCCTGGTGTGGCCCCCACCCCTGGTGTTGCCCCGCTCACTCCGAGTGTTGCCCCGCCTACCCCTGGTGTTGCCCCGCTCACCCCTGGTGTTGCCCCCCCACCCCGAGTGTTGCCCCCCCACCCCTGGTGTTGCCCCGCTCACCCCTGGTGTTGCCCCCCCACCCCGAGTGTTAACCCGCCCACCCCTGGTGTGGCCCCCACCCCTGGTGTTGCCCCGCTCACCCCGAGTGTTGCCCCGCCTACCCCTGGTGTTGCCCCGCCTACCCCTGGTGTTGCCCCGCTCACCCCGAGTGTTGCCCCCCCACCCCGAGTGTTGCCCCGCTCACCCCTGGTGTGGCCCCCACCCCTGGTGTTGCCCCCCCACCCCGAGTGTTGCCCCGCCTACCCCTGGTGTTGCCCCGCCTACCCCTGGTGTTGCCCCGCTCACCCCGAGTGTTGCCCCCCCACCCCGAGTGTTGCCCCGCTCACCCCTGGTGTGGCCCCCACCCCGAGTGTTGCGCCCCCACCCCGAGTGTTGCCCCGCCCACCCCTGGTGTGGCCCCGCCCGCCCCGCCTTCCACTCTCCCTCTATAATTCAATATTCATATCTCATTTGATGTGAAATAAAGAAAAGTGAGCGAGTAAACACACCGGAACGTTGAGAAAACATAATCACCAGGGAACACACTGGCGAGCTTTGACTCTCCCGGCCAGAGGAGGGGGTCCCGTGGCGCTGTGTGCCAGCCCACAGTGTCGTTACATCAGCAGGGTTTTAGACTGGTACAGTATCAATAAAAGTCTCCCTGTGTGACACCGGAGAGAGATGGGAAGAGCCGAGTCGTGTGGTCGAACCTCACGAGTCATCTCGCTATTGACGGTGACTTGACAGGAAACTTTTGAACCAACGTGGATGAAAATATTCACTGTATAGCTACTATGTGTAAGTGTATAGCTACTATGTGTAAGTGTATAGCTACTATGTGTAAGTGTATAGCTACAATGTGTAAGTGTATAGCTACTATGTGTAAGTGTATAGCTACAATGTGTAAGTGTATAGCTACTATGTGTGTAAGTGTATCGAGGAGAGCCGAGTGCTGTACCTGGGCGGCGCGTCTCTCCCCTTGTTCCTCCCCGTACAAAGGTGAGAGGAAGGGGTCATGTAGAGACGGTAATGCAATTTTCGTAGACAAATAAAGTGGGAACAAGTTTATTGAGTTATCCAAGTTAAGAGTTCAGTTAAGTGAAAGTTTCTTTGTGATGGGTGAAGTCTTGTGAAAGTTTTGGTTTAATGTAAGGTGTCCTGAGGTGTAAGGTGTCCTATAAGGTGTCCTGTAGGGTGTAAGGTGTCCTGTAGGGTGTAAGGTGTCCTGAGGTGTAAGGTGTCCTGTAGGGTGTAAGGTGTCCTGAGGTGTAAGGTGTACTGAGGTGTAAGGTGTCCTGGGGGGTGTAAGGTGTCCTGTAGGGTGTAAGGTGTCCTGAGGTGTAAGGTGTCCTGGGGGGTGTAAGGTGTCCTGTAGGGTGTCCTGTAAGGTGTAAGGTGTCCTGAGGTGTAAGGTGTCCTGTAGGGTGTAAGGTGTCCTGAGGTGTAAGGTGTCCTGTAGGGTGTAAGGTGTCCTGAGGTGTAAGGTGTCCTGAGGTGTAAGGTGTCCTGTAGGGTGTCCTGTAAGGTGTCCTGAGGTGTAAGGTGCCCTGGGGTGTAAGGTGTCCTGTAGGGTGTAAGGTGTCCTGAGGTGTAAGGTGTCCTGGGGGGTGTAAGATGTCCTGTAGGGTGTAAGGTGTCCTGTAGGGTGTCCTGTAGGGTGTAAGGTGTCCTGTAGGGTGTCCTGTAAGGTGTAAGGTGTCCTGAGGTGTAAGGTGTCCTGTAGGGTGTAAGGTGTCCTGAGGTGTAAGGTGTCCTGTAGGGTGTCCTGTAAGGTGTCCTGAGGTGTAAGGTGCCCTGGGGTGTAAGGTGTCCTGAGGTGTAAGGTGCCCTGTAGGGTGTAAGGTGTCTTGAGGTGTAAGGTGTCCTGTAGGGTGTAAGGTGTCCTGAGGTGTAAGGTGTCCTGTAGGGTGTAAGGTGTCCTGAGGTGTAAGGTGTCCTGAGGTGTAAGGTGTCCTGAGGTGTAAGGTGTACTGAGGTGTAAGGTGTCCTGGGGGGTGTAAGGTGTCCTGTAGGGTGTAAGGTGTCCTGAGGTGTAAGGTGTCCTGTAGGGTGTAAGGTGTCCTGGGGGGTGTAAGGTGTCCTGAGATGTAAGGTGTCCTGTAGGGTGTAAGGTGTCCTGAGGTGTAAGGTGTCCTGTAGGGTGTAAGGTGTCCTGAGGTGTAAGGTGTCCTGAGGTGTAAGGTGTCCTGAGGTGTAAGGTGTCCTGAGGTGTAAGGTGTCCTGTAGGGTGTAAGGTGTCCTGAGGTGTAAGGTGTCCTGTAGGGTGTAAGGTGTCCTGAGGTGTAAGGTGTCCTGAGGTGTAAGGTGTCCTGTAGGGTGTAAGGTGTCCTGAGGTGTAAGGTGTCCTGGGGGGTGTAAGGTGTCCTGTAGGGTGTAAGGTGTCCTGAGGTGTAAGGTGCCCTGTAGGGTGTAAGATGTCCTGAGGTGTAAGGTGTCCTGTAGGGTGTAAGGTGTCCTGAGGTGTAAGGTGTCCTGTAGGGTGTAAGGTGTCCTGAGGTGTAAGGTGTCCTGAGGTGTAAGGTGTCCTGGGGGGTGTAAGGTGTCCTGTAGGGTGTAAGGTGTCCTGAGGTGTAAGGTGTCCTGTAGGGTGTAAGGTGTCCTGGGGGGTGTAAGGTGTCCTAAGATGTAAGGTGTCGTGTAGGGTGTAAGGTGTCCTGAGGTGTAAGGTGTCCTGTAGGGTGTAAGGTGTCCTGAGGTGTAAGGTGTCCTGTAGGGTGTAAGGTGTCCTGAGGTGTAAGGTGTCCTGAGGTGTAAGGTGTCCTGAGGTGTAAGGTGTCCTGAGGTGTAAGGTGTCCTGAGGTGTAAGGTGTCCTGGGGGGTGTAAGGTGTCCTGTAGGGTGTAAGGTGTCCTGGGGTGTAAGCTGTCCTGTAGGGTGTAAGGTGTCCTGAGGTGTAAGGTGTCCTGAGGTGTAAGGTGTCCTGAGGGGTGTAAGGTGTCCTAAGGTGTAAGGTGTCCTGAGGTGTAAGGTGTCCTGGGGGGTGTAAGGTGTCCTGAGGGGTGTAAGGTGTCCTGATGTAAGGTGTCCTGGGGGGGTGTGAGGTGTCCTGGGGGTGTAAGGTGTCCTGACGTAAGGTGTCCTGGGGGGTGTAAGGTGTCCTATAGGTTGTAAGGTGTCCTGGGGGGGTGTAAGGTGTCCTGGGGGTGTAAGGTGTCTTGACGTAAGGTGTCCTGGGGGGTTTAAGGTGTCCTATAGGGTGTAAGGTGTCCTGGGGGGGTGTGAGGTGTCCTGGGGGTGTAAGGTGTCCTGACGTAAGGTGTCCTGGGGGTGTAAGGTGTCCTGACGTAAGGTGTCCTGGGGGGTGTAAGGTGTCCTGATGTGTAAGGTGTCCTGGGGGGTGTAAGGTGTCCTGATGTGTAAGGTGTCCTGACGTGTAAGGTGTCCTGGGGGGGTGTAAGGTGTCCTGGGGGTGTAAGGTGTCCTGAGGTGTAAGGTGTCCTGTAAGGTGTCCTGGGGGTGTAAGGTGTCCTGAGGTGTAAGGTGTCCTGTAAGGTGTCCTGAGGTGTAAGGTGTCCTGACGTGTAAGGTTTCCTGGGGGGATGTAAGGTGTCCTGAGGTGTAAGGTGTCCTGTAAGGTGTCCTGAGGTGTAAGGTGTCTTGTAAGGTGTCCTGAGGTGTAAGGTGTCCTGGGGGGGTGTAAAGTGTCCTGAGGTGTAAGGTGTCCTGACATGTAAGGTGTCCTGGGGGGTGTAAGGTGTCCTGTAGGGTGTAAGGTGTCGTGACGTGTAAGGTGTCCTGGGGGTGTAAGGTGTCCTGTAGGGTGTAAGGTGTCCTGACGTGTAAGGTGTCCTGGGGGGTGTAAGGTGTCCTGTAGGGTGTAAGGTGTCCTGACGTGTAAGGTGTCCTGGGGGGTGTAAGGTGTCCTGAGGTGTAAGGTGTCCTGTAAGGTTGTCCTAGGGGGTGTAAGGTGTCCTGGGGGGATGTAAGATGTCTTGAGGTGTAAGGTGTCCAGTAAGGTTGTCCTGGGGTGTAAGGTGTCCTGGGGGGTGTAAGGTGTCCTGGGGGGATGTAAGATGTCTTGAGGTGTAAGGTGTCCAGTAAGGTTGTCCTGGGGTGTAAGGTGTCCTGGGGGGTGTAAGGTGTCCTGGGGGGATGTAAGATGTCTTGAGGTGTAAGGTGTCCAGTAAGGTTGTCCTGGAGTGTAAGGTGTCCTGTAAGGTTGTCCTGGGGTGTAAGGTGTCCTGAGGTGTAAGGTGTCCTGGGGGGATGTAAGATGTCCTGAGGTGTAAGGTGTCCTGTAAGGTTGTCCTGGGGTGTAGGTGTCCTGTAAGGTGTCCTGAGGTGTAAGGTGTCTTGGGGGGGGGGGTGTAAGGTGTCCTGTAGGGTGTGAGGTGTCCTGACGTGTAAGGTGTCCTGTAGGGTGTAAGGTGTCCTGTAGGGTGTAAGGTGTCCTGAGGCGGTGTAAGGTGTCCTGTAGGGTGTAAGGTGTCCTGACGTGTAAGGTGTCCTGGAGGGTGTAAGGTGTCCTGGAGGGTGTAAGGTGTCCTGTAGGTTGTAAGGTGTCCTGTAGGGTGTAAGGTGTCCTAGGGGGTGTAAGGTGTCCTGTAGGGTGTAAGGTGTCCTGTAGGGTGTAAGGTGTCCTGAGGCGGTGTAAGGTGTCCTGGGGGGTGTAAGGTGTCTTGTAGGGTGTAAAGTGCCCTGGGGTGTAAGGTGTCCTGAGGCGGTGTAAGGTGTCCTGTAGGGTGTAAGGTGTCCTGAGGGGGTGTAAGGTGTCCTGTAGGTGGTGTAAGGTGTCCTGTAGGGTGTAAGGTGTCTTGGGGGGTGTAAGGTGTCCTGTCGGGGGTGTAAGGTGTCCTGTAGGGTGTAAGGTGTCCTGTGTCCTGGGGGGTGTAAGGTGTCCTGTCAGGGGTGTAAGGTATCCTGTAGGGTGTAAGGTGTCCTGTGTCCTGGGGGGGTGTAAGGTGTCCTGTGTCCTGGGGAGGTGTAAGGTGTCCTGTAGGATGTAAGGTGTCCTGTAGGGTGTAAGGTGTCCTGGGGGTGTAAGGTGTCCTGTAGGGTGTAAGGTGTCCTGAGGGAGAGGAGGTGATGTTTAGACCAGTAGACGTGTCCCACCACCGCCACCGTCCATTGGTCATTAGTTTATTGACGACACAAATATTAAGTCAGAGGAATGTTAGGTTAGGTTAGGTTAGGGTTGGGTTAGGTTAGATTAGGTTCGGTTAGGTTCGGTTTAGTTAAGTTAGCTTAGGTTCAGCTAGGTTAGGTATAATAAGTTCATTAGGTAAAGTACAATAACTCAGAGCCGATCATTACGAGAGGTGTACTCCACACACCTCACCCGCCCCCGAGCGTGGAAGACCAGATTTTTGTGTCATGTTTTATTCAGTGTTGGGCAGAGGTGTGCGGCCGCTGCGTCCACGGGGCCTCTGGACGGCTCCCAACACTACACTATCAATTTTTGACTAACCAGGTGTGTGGTGATGGCCGAAGCTAGGGGGGCCGGGGGGGGGGGGGGGGTTACACCTGTTTAAAGTTGATCTTTTTACGTTCACACTCGTTTAATGTTTGTCACACACACACACACACACACACTAGTATTTTCTCACGCTGTCTAGCATTTGGTGTTCGGTACAGTAAATGCAGTGTGGCAAGATAAGTGGAGCTTACCCCCTGATTCTTAGTATTCAGCAGGTACAGTCGTAGGTCACTCCATCCTGGGGACGTTCCTTCAGGACTACAGACACACAAGATGGTTTACTGTTGGTACACAGGAGTTATGTTAGGGATGAGGGGTCGAACTCAAAATCTTTCTCTCTGCCATCGGGAATCAAACCTGAGTCCATTCGTTTGCAAGGCGAAAGCACTTTTTATCATTGAGCTACGGAAACTATCACACACTTACAATTTATTTTAGCGAAAAATGACAATACTGCGTTTAAAAATTACTTTCTGAAATAAATTTGACTATTTTTTTTACAATTAGTCACGTTTGTGTACTGTAGGTGGACGCGAAGCCCCCCCCCCCCCCCCCCACACACACATACATACATAATGTCCCGCGGCCATACAGTTACGTAACGCTTCAATATATAAGTATCTTTACGATTTTGTGTGAGACAATATGACACAACAGACGAAGGATTTTGACAACCCTACCGAGACAACAGGAGTCACAGTGTTCATTGTGGAATTTATCGGAGTGAGAATAGAATAGCCCTTGAGGCAAGCTTTCACCCGGTGACACACTAATGCAGGATGATGTTGGTGGTGATGATGGTGATGGTGGTGATGTTGGTGATGATGGTGATGGTGGTGATGATGGTGATGTTGGTGGTGATGATGGTGGTGGTGATGATGGTGGTGATGGTGGTGATGGTGATGATGTTGGTGGTGATGGTGATGGTGGTGATGATGGTGATGGTGGTGGTGGATGGTGATGATGATGGTGGTGATGATGGTGATGTTGGTGATGGTGGTGGTGATGGTGATGGTGGTAATGATGGTGATGTTGGTGATGATGTTGGTGGTGATGGTGATGATGATGATGGTGATGGTGGTAATGATGGTGATGTTGGTGATGATGTTGGTGGTGATGGTGATGATGGTGGTGGTGGTGATGTTGGTGATGATGTTGGTGGTGATGGTGATGATGGTGGTGGTGGTGATGATGGTGATGTTGGTGATGATGGTGGTGATGATGGTGATGGTGGTGATGGTGGTGATGATGGTGATGATGATGGTGGTGATGATGGTGATGTTGGTGATGGTGGTGGTGATGGTGATGATGATGATGGTGATGGTGGTAATGATGGTGATGTTGGTGATGATGTTGGTGGTGATGGTGATGATGGTGGTGGTGGTGATGATGGTGATGTTGGTGATGATGTTGGTGGTGATGGTGATGATGGTGGTGGTGGTGATGATGGTGATGTTGGTGATGATGGTGGTGATGATGGTGATGATGGTGGTGATGATGATGGTGGTGATGGTGGTGATGATGATGATGATGGTGGTGATGATGATGATGATGGTGGTGATGTTGGTGGTGATGATGGTGATGTTGGTGATGGTGATGATGGTGATGGTGGTGGTGATGGTGGTGGTGATGTTGGTGGTGATGATGATGTTGGTGGTGATGATGGTGATGGTGGTAATGATGGTGATGTTGGTGGTGATGGTGGTGATGGTGTGGTGGTGATGATGGTGGTGATGATGGTGGTGGTGGTGATGGTGGTGATGGTGATGGTGGTGATGATGATGATGGTGGTGATGATGATGGTGGTGATGACGATTTTAGTGATGGTGATAATAATAATGATGAAGGTATTAGAAAATCAGCAATTGAAGAAGAAATTAATATATTAAGGATAAATAATGACCTGATGATGCAAATAATTATGTGTAGTTAAGTGATACGAAGCATTAGGGATGTTGATAATGTGTGTGTGTGTGTGTGTGTGTGGGCCAACACGATATAGGAGAGACGTGAAGATATTATGATAGATAAATTGATAGATAATACTGCCATTGTCCATTATAGATTGTTTTTAAAATGTCACAATATTGTTTAGTTTTTAATATTCTGGTAAACGGTTTGTGCCATTAACCAAGATCCCGTATACAGAGTTCAGTGTTGCTTGTGTACTGTTGTATATAATTGGTTAACCGTATTGTAGTGTACTCTAACTCTCTCTCACACACACACACGAAAGGGGATAGTTTAGTGGTCGGTCATACAGTGATTACAAACCCTCCTTCCACCCTCCTTTAATCCACCCCACCCCATTCCAGCCACCCACTCCGCCCCACACCGCACCGCCCACCCACCCAGCACACCTCAGAGTGGAGTGAACCAGGTAGCTGTGTATATATAATCGATGGAACGACTTAATAACAACAACGCCATGACCCGGAGTTATCCAGTGAGACAACACCAGATACTTCCAGTCGAGTCTCAGGTGCAGTTAGTCGCCATGTTGTCTTTTTCATTTCTTGTGTCGTGGGCCTCCTTACAATATCAGCTGAAGTGGATGTTTCTCATACGAACCTCTGAGAAACATTATTTGTAAGCTTGAGTAAGTGAGTTATCCGCAAAGGTGAGAAATCAAGAGAATCCTTTCATCTTTGAGTTCTTGCTTGAGTGTGTGTTAGTTAGATGCTTTCCTAAATCACTTAGCCACTCGAGTATAATGACAGCCTCTCAAGTATGATGATTTAACCCCTTGAGTATTATGACATGATTAATCCCTTTAAATCACCAATCTATCGTACTCAGTGGGTTAAATCATTATACTCAAAGGGTTAAATTACCGTACTCAGGTGTTAAATCATCGTACTCAAGATGTTTAGGGTGAACATTTAAAGAGCTAACCAAACCTAACCTAACCTAACCTCAGCAAATCCGACCTCAATTTCTCCCTATTTCACCACCACTTCTTAATTGTGACCTTACCTTTATGTTAATTAATTAGTTATGCACTCAGGTGTGTTGTGGACGAGAACTTCTGGCCGGGATAAACAGATCTTCATTAGTAGTAAAACAATAATCGATAGTGTGAGGGCGAGCGGGCGGCGCTTGACTGCACGTGTTGTACCCTGTGTGTGTGTGTGTGTGTGTGTGTGTGTTGAGGTATAGATCAGCTTGCGTGTTCATATGATGTGTAAGATCATAGACTGGGGCAGAAAGTGTATATTTCATTATACTATGAAGGCCGAGGAAGGCTTTTGATGTTTACCCACATTGCACACAGTATATTTTTCAACATACATCGTGTACAAGCTCTACCGTGTGTGTGTGTGTGTGTGTGTGTGTGTGTTTTAAACGTATACACTATGAGAAAAAATGATCAGTTACGCATATTTTGTCAACGTAAACTATGGAGAAGGTCTTTGTGTATATTCGTCAACGTATATATACAGGTTATAAGATTGTGTTGTATAAAAATAAAAAACGTGTGGTAGTATTTCAGGAGTCACTGTGGTAGAGTGTATTACCGTGGCGTCAATATCAGCTTTGATAATTAAACCTGCGTTAAAAAGAACTGATATGACTTGAACTACTACAGTCTCGGTACTCGGTGACGTCCACTGTAGTTGTGAGTTACACGCGGAGGGTGAGGGAGGGGTGTAGGTAGGTGAGGGTGTACTGTAGGTGGTGTAGGGATGTAGGTAGGTATGGGGTGAGGGTGTAGGTAGGGAACAAGGGAGGGATGTAGGCAGGAAGGACGGGAAGGATGTAGGTAGGTAGGGAGGAAGGAAGAAAGGGAGGATGGCAGCGATACATGGAGGAGGAAGGAGGGGTTGTAGCGAGTCTTGAGTGGAGGAACACGGAGGTGGGGAAGGGAGACTCAGAGCTCTTTCACGTAAGTATGCAGGTGTACAATAGGTAGATAGGTACAGTAGGTAGGTACAGTAGGCAGATAGGTACAGTAGGTAGGTCCAGTAGGTAGATAGGTACATTAGGTAGGTACAGTAGGTAGATAGGTACAGTAGGTAGATAGGTACATTAGGTAGGTACAGTAGATAGGTACAGTAGGTAGGTACAGTAGGTAAGTACAGTATGTAGGGAGGTGGAGGAAGGTTGGGTACAAAATAGTTCAGAAACGTTGAAGTGACACAGGTGCTGAAGAAAGGCAAGAGATTGGTTAATTAGATTTAGATAACACTGAAAAAATGAGAGAAGTGAGTGTGTGAGGGGTGAGGGGGCAGGGTGAGTGTTGGGGTAGGGTGAGGGAGCAGGGTGAGTGTTGGGGTAGGGTGAGAGGGCAGGGTGAGTGTTGGGGTAGGGTGAGGGGGCAGGGTGAGTGTTGAGGTAGGGTGAGGGGGTAGGGTGAGTGTTGGGGTGGGGTGAGGGGGCAGGGTGAGTGTTGAGGTAGGGTAAGGGGGCAGGGTGAGTGTTGAGGTAGGGTGAGGGGGCAGGGTGAGTGTTGAGGTAGGGTGAGGGGGTAGGGTGAGTGTTGAGGTGGGGTGAGGGGGCAGGGTGAGTGTTGAGGTAGGGTAAGGGGGCAGGGTGAGTGTTGAGGTAGGGTGAGGGGGCAGGGTGAGTGTTGAGGTAGGGTGAGGGGGCAGGGTGAGTGTTGAGGTAGGGTGAGGGAGTAGGGTGAGTGTTGAGGTAGGGTGAGGGAGCAGGGTGAGTGTTGAGGTAGGGTGAGGGGGTAGGGTGAGTGTTGAGGTGGGGTGAGGGGGCAGGGTGAGTGTTGAGGTAGGGTGAGGGAGCAGGGTGAGTGTTGAGGTAGGGTGAGTGGGTAGGGTGAGTGTTGAGGTGGGGTGAGGGAGCAGGGTGAGTGTTGAGGTAGGGTGAGGGGGCAGGGTGAGTGTTGAGGTAGGGTGAGGGAGTAGGGTGAGTGTTGAGGTAGGGTGAGGGAGCAGGGTGAGTGTTGAGGTAGGGTGAGTGTTGAGGTAGGGTGAGTGTTGAGGTGGGGTGAGGGGGCAGGGTGAGTGTTGAGGTAGGGTGAGGGGGCAGGGTGAGTGTTGAGGTAGGGTGAGGGAGTAGGGTGAGTGTTGAGGTAGGGTGAGGGAGCAGGGTGAGTGTTGAGGTAGGGTGAGTGTTGAGGTGGGGTGAGGGGGCAGGGTGAGTGTTGAGGTAGGGTGAGGGAGCAGGGTGAGTGTTGAGGTAGGGTGAGGGGGCAGGGTGAGTGTTGAGGTAGGGTGAGGGGGTAGGGTGAGTATTGAGGTAGGGTGAGGGAGCAGGGTGAGTGTTGAGGTAGGGTGAGGGGGCAGGGTGAGTGTTGAGGTAGGGTGAGGGAGTAGGGTGAGTGTTGAGGTAGGGTGAGGGAGCAGGGTGAGTGTTGAGGTAGGGTGAGGGAGCAGGGTGAGTGTTGGGGTAGGGTGAGTGTTGAGGTAGGGTGAGGGGGTAGGGTGAGTGTTGAGGTAGGGTGAGGGAGCAGGGTGAGTGTTGAGGTAGGGTGAGGGGGTAGGGTGAGTGTTGAGGTGGGGTGAGGGGGCAGGGTGAGTGTTGAGGTAGGGTGAGGGAGCAGGGTGAGTGTTGAGGTAGGGTGAGGGGGCAGGGTGAGTGTTGAGGTAGGGTGAGGGGTAGGGTGAGTATTGAGGTAGGGTGAGGGAGCAGGGTGAGTGTTGAGGTAGGGTGAGGGGGCAGGGTGAGTGTTGAGGTAGGGTGAGGGAGTAGGGTGAGTGTTGAGGTAGGGTGAGGGAGCAGGGTGAGTGTTGAGGTAGGGTGAGTGTTGGGGTAGGGTGAGGGAGCAGGGTGAGTGTTGAGGTAGGGTGAGGGGGTAGGGTGAGTGTTGAGGTGGGGTGAGGGGGCAGGGTGAGTGTTGAGGTAGGGTGAGGGAGCAGGGTGAGTGTTGAGGTAGGGTGAGGGGGTAGGGTGAGTATTGAGGTAGGGTGAGGGAGCAGGGTGAGTGTTGAGGTAGGGTGAGGGAGCAGGGTGAGTGTTGAGGTAGGGTGAGGGGGCAGGGTGAGTGTTGAGGTAGGGTGAGGGGGTAGGGTGAGTATTGAGGTAGGGTGAGGGAGCAGGGTGAGTGTTGAGGTAGGGTGAGGGGGCAGGGTGAGTGTTGAGGTAGGGTGAGGGAGTAGGGTGAGTGTTGAGGTAGGGTGAGGGAGCAGGGTGAGTGTTGAGGTAGGGTGAGGGAGCAGGGTGAGTGTTGGGGTAGGGTGAGGGAGCAGGGTGAGTGTTGAGGTAGGGTGAGGGGGTAGGGTGAGTGTTGAGGTAGGGTGAGGGAGCAGGGTGAGTGTTGAGGTAGGGTGAGGGGGTAGGGTGAGTGTTGAGGTGGGGTGAGGGGGCAGGGTGAGTGTTGAGGTAGGGTGAGGGAGCAGGGTGAGTGTTGAGGTAGGGTGAGGGGGCAGGGTGAGTGTTGAGGTAGGGTGAGGGGGTTTGTGTGAGTATTGAGGTAGGGTGAGGGAGCAGGGTGAGTGTTGAGGTAGGGTGAGGGGGCAGGGTGAGTGTTGAGGTAGGGTGAGGGAGTAGGGTGAGTGTTGAGGTAGGGTGAGGGAGCAGGGTGAGTGTTGAGGTAGGGTGAGGGAGCAGGGTGAGTGTTGGGGTAGGGTGAGGGAGCAGGGTGAGTGTTGAGGTAGGGTGAGGGGGTAGGGTGAGTGTTGAGGTGGGGTGAGGGGGCAGGGTGAGTGTTGAGGTAGGGTGAGGGAGCAGGGTGAGTGTTGAGGTAGGGTGAGGGAGCAGGGTGAGTGTTGAGGTAGGGTGAGGGAGCAGGGTGAGTGTTGAGGTAGGGTGAGGGAGCAGGGTGAGTGTTGAGGTAGGGTGAGGGAGCAGGGTGAGTGTTGAGGTAGGGTGAGGGGGTAGGGTGAGTGTTGAGGTAGGGTGAGTGTTGAGGTGGGGTGAGGGAGCAGGGTGAGTGTTGAGGTAGGGTGAGGGAGCAGGGTGAGTGTTGAGGTAGGGTGAGGGAGCAGGGTGAGTGTTGAGGTAGGGTGAGGGGGTAGGGTGAGTGTTGAGGTAGGGTGAGTGTTGAGGTGGGGTGAGGGAGCAGGGTGAGTGTTGAGGTAGGGTGAGGGAGCAGGGTGAGTGTTGAGGTAGGGTGAGGGAGCAGGGTGAGTGTTGAGGTAGGGTGAGGGGCAGGGTGAGTGTTGAGGTAGGGTGAGTGTTGAGGTGGGGTGAGGGAGCAGGGTGAGTGTTGAGGTAGGGTGAGGGAGCAGGGTGAGTGTTGAGGTAGGGTGAGGGAGCAGGGTGAGTGTTGAGGTAGGGTGAGGGGGTAGGGTGAGTGTTGAGGTAGGGTGAGTGTTGAGGTAGGGTGAGGGAGCAGGGTGAGTGTTGAGGTAGGGTGAGGGAGCAGGGTGAGTGTTGAGGTAGGGTGAGGGAGCAGGGTGAGTGTTGAGGTAGGGTGAGGGGGCAGGGTGAGTGTTGAGGTAGGGTGAGGGGGCAGGGTGAGTGTTGAGGTAGGGTGAGGGAGCAGGGTGAGTGTTGAGGTAGGGTAGGGGTAGGTGAGGGGGTAGGGTGAGTGTTGAGGTAGGGTGAGTGTTGAGGTGGGGTGAGGGAGCAGGGTGAGTGTTGAGGTAGGGTGAGGGAGCAGGATGAGTGTTGAGGTAGGGTGAGGGGGTAGGGTGAGTGTTGAGGTAGGGTGAGTGTTGAGGTGGGGTGAGGGAGCAGGGTGAGTGTTGAGGTAGGGTGAGGGAGCAGGGTGAGTGTTGAGGTAGGGTGAGGGGGCAGGGTGAGTGTTGAGGTAGGGTGAGGGAGCAGGGTGAGTGTTGAGGTAGGGTGAGGGAGCAGGGTGAGTGTTGAGGTAGGGTGAGGGAGCAGGGTGAGGGAGCAGGGTGAGTGTTGAGGTAGGGTGAGGGAGCAGGGTGAGTGTTGAGGTAGGGTGAGGGGGTAGGGTGAGTGTTGAGGTAGGGTGAGGGAGCAGGGTGAGTGTTGAGGTAGGGTGAGTGTTGAGGTAGGGTGAGGGAGCAGGGTGAGTGTTGAGGTAGGGTGAGGGAGCAGGGTGAGTGTTGAGGTAGGGTGAGGGAGCAGGGTGAGTGTTGAGGTAGGGTGAGGGAGCAGGGTGAGTGTTGAGGTAGGGTGAGGGAGCAGGGTGAGTGTTGAGGTAGGGTGAGGGGGCAGGGTGAGTGTTGAGGTAGGGTGAGGGAGCAGGGTGAGTGTTGAGGTAGGGTGAGGGGGTAGGGTGAGTGTTGAGGTAGGGTGAGGGGGCAGGGTGAGTGTTGAGGTAGGGTGAGGGGGCAGGGTGAGTGTTGAGGTAGGGTGAGGGGGCAGGGTGAGGGAGCAGGGTGAGTGTTGAGGTAGGGTGAGGGGGCAGGGTGAGTGTTGAGGTAGGGTGAGGGGGCAGGGTGAGTGTTGAGGTAGGGTGAGGGGGCAGGGTGAGTGTTGAGGTAGGGTGAGGGGGCAGGGTGAGTGTTGAGGTAGGGTGAGGGGGCAGGGTGAGTGTTGGGGTGGGGTGAGGGAGCAGGGTGAGTGTTGGGGTGGGGTGAGGGAGCAGGGTGAGTGTTGGGGTGGGGTGAGGGAGCAGGGTGAGTGTTGGGGTGGGGTGAGGGAGCAGGGTGAGTGTTGAGGTAGGGTGAGGGGGTAGGGTGAGTGTTGAGGTAGGGTGAGGGAGCAGGGTGAGTGTTGAGGTAGGGTGAGGGAGCAGGGTGAGTGTTGGGGTAGGGTGAGGGAGCAGGGTGAGGACACTAGTGAAGGGTCGCGCGTCACAGTCATGAAAAAGACTCAGTGGGAGCTGTGAGGCGGACCTGCCGTGCATGGTAATGCACGAGAGAGTATGGGCGTGCAGGGATAAAATTTGGTAAGTGAAGGGCGTGCAGGGAGGGCGTGGGGAAGGGGGCGGCGTCCCCACAGGTCCCTGGGGGCAGCGACCCCAGCGATAACACGCCAGGCTATTGCATCACCACCTCACGATACACCCAAACCTTGTGCTGGCTGGGGGAGACTGTTCACCCTTGTGGCCGCTGGTTATAAGACCCAAAATGACGACCTTAGCAGTAGTGCCGGTAACGCCATTTACCATGGGTGGGGACTCGGTGGAAATGAGATCCCTAGGGATGGTCCAAATTACACTGGAAAATTTCAACTGGGACTCCCAAACCGGCAGTGGTGGGGAAGAGGTACTGTAGCCAGCGCTTAATGTGATCACCGCTTAATGCTAATTCTCGGTTATTGTCATTATGTCGTGGGCGAGCGCTGGTCGAGGGTCACCTGCTACGGCCACCTGAGTACCGTAGAGGTGTTGGAGGGCGACGGTGAGGGAGAAACACCCAGGTGGTCACGGTAACCGGGGGGCGTCACTCACTCCCTCGACGAGGAACGCTGGACGGAGTCGATGCTGCCGGCTGTCCCTTCTACACCTGTGCAGCTATCATACTGCTCCTGACGGTGTTGTTTATCATACTGCTCCTGACGGGGTTGTTTATCATACTGCTCCTGACGGTTGTTTATCATACTGCTCCTGACGGTGTTGTTTATCATACTGCTCCTGACGGTGTTGTTTATCATACTGCTCCTGACGGGGTTGTTTATCATACTGCTCCTGACGGTGTTGTTTATCATACTGCTCCTGACGGTGTTGTTTATCATACTGCTCCTGACGGTTGTTTATCATACTGCTCCTGACGGTGTTGTTTATCATACTGCTCCTGACGGTGTTGTTTATCATACTGCTCCTGACGGTGTTGTTTATCATACTGCTCCTGACGGGTTTTTATCATACTGCTCGTGACGGTGTGTTTATCATACTGCTCCTGACGGTGTTGTTTATCATACTGCTCCTGACGGTGTTGTTTATCATACTGCTCCTGACGGGGTTGTTTATCATACTGCTCCTGACGGGGTTGTTTATCATACTGCTCCTGACGGTGTTGTTTATCATACTGCTCCTGACGGGGTTGTTTATCATACTGCTCCTGACGGGGTTGTTTATCATACTGCTCCTGACGGTGTTGTTTATCATACTGCTCCTGACGGGTTGTTTATCATACTGCTCCTGACGGTTGTTTATCATACTGCTCCTGACGGTTGTTTATCATACTGCTCCTGACGGTGTTGTTTATCATACTGCTCCTGACGGGGTTGTTTATCATACTGCTCCTGACGGTTGTTTATCATACTGCTCCTGACGGTTGTTTATCATACTGCTCCTGACGGTTGTTTATCATACTGCTCCTGACGGGGTTGTTTATCATACTGCTCCTGACGGTTGTTTATCATACTGCTCCTGACGGGGTTGTTTATCATACTGCTCCTGACGGGGTTGTTTATCATACTGCTCCTGACGGTTGTTTATCATACTGCTCCTGACGGTGTTGTTTATCATACTGCTCCTGACGGGGTTGTTTATCATACTGCTCCTGACGGGGTTGTTTATCATACTGCTCCTGACGGTGTTGTTTATCATACTGCTCCTGACGGGGTTGTTTATCATACTGCTCCTGACGGTTGTTTGTCATACTGCTCCTGACGGTTGTTTATCATACTGCTCCTGACGGTGTTGTTTATCATACTGCTCCTGACGGGGTTGTTTATCATACTGCTCCTGACGGTTGTTTATCATACTGCTCCTGACGGGGTTGTTTATCATACTGCTCCTGACGGGGTTGTTTATCATACTGCTCCTGACGGTGTTGTTTATCATACTGCTCCTGACGGTGGTTTATCATACTGCTCCTGACGGGGTTGTTTATCATACTGCTCCTGACGGGGTTGTTCATCATACTGCTCCTGACGGTTGTTTATCATACTGCTCCTGACGGTGTTGTTTATCATACTGCTCCTGACGGTTGTTTATCATACTGCTCCTGACGGTGTTGTTTATCATACTGCTCCTGACGGGGTTGTTTATCATACTGCTCCTGACGGGGTTGTTTATCATACTGCTCCTGACGGTTGTTTATCATACTGCTCCTGACGGAGTTGTTTATCATACTGCTCCTGACGGTGTTGTTTATCATACTGCTCCTGACGGGGTTGTTTATCATACTGCTCCTGACGGTTGTTTATCATACTGCTCCTGACGGTTGTTTATCATACTGCTCCTGACGGTTGTTTATCATACTGCTCCTGACGGTGGTTTATAATACTGCTCCTGACGGTGGTTTATCATACTGCTCCTGACGGTTGTTTATCATACTGCTCCTGACGGTTTTTATCATACTGCTCCTGACGGTGTTGTTTATCATACTGCTCCTGACGGGGTTGTTTATCATACTGCTCCTGACGGTTGTTTATCATACTGCTCCTGACGGTTGTTTATCATACTGCTCCTGACGGGGTTGTTTATCATACTGCTCCTGACGGTTGTTTATCATACTGCTCCTGACGGTGTTGTTTATCATACTGCTCCTGACGGGGTTGTTTATCATACTGCTCCTGACGGGGTTGTTTATCATACTGCTCCTGACGGTTGTTTATCATACTGCTCCTGACGGTTGTTTATCATACTGCTCCTGACGGGGTTGTTTATCATACTGCTCCTGACGGTGTTTATCATACTGCTCCTGACGGTTGTTTATCATACTGCTCCTGACGGTTGTTTATCATACTGCTCCTGACGGTTGTTTATCATACTGCTCCTGACGGTGTTGTTTATCATACTGCTCCTGACGGTGTTGTTTATCATACTGCTCCTGACGGTGTTGTTTATCATACTGCTCCTGACGGTTGTTTATCATACTGCTCCTGACGGGGTTGTTTATCATACTGCTCCTGACGGGGTTGTTTATCATACTGCTCCTGACGGGGTTGTTTATCATACTGCTCCTGACGGTGTTGTTTATCATACTGCTCCTGACGGTTGTTTATCATACTGCTCCTGACGGTTGTTTATCATACTGCTCCTGACGGGGTTGTTTATCATACTGCTCCTGACGGTTGTTTATCATACTGCTCCTGACGGTTGTTTATCATACTGCTCCTGACGGTTGTTTATCATACTGCTCCTGACGGGGTTGTTTATCATACTGCTCCTGACGGTGTTGTTTATCATACTGCTCCTGACGGTTGTTTATCATACTGCTCCTGACGGTTGTTTATCATACTGCTCCTGACGGTGTTGTTTATCATACTGCTCCTGACGGGGTTGTTTATCATACTGCTCCTGACGGGGTTGTTTATCATACTGCTCCTGACGGTTGTTTATCATACTGCTCCTGACGGTTGTTTATCATACTGCTCCTGACGGTTGTTTATCATACTGCTCCTGACGGTTGTTTATCATACTGCTCCTGACGGTTGTTTATCATACTGCTCCTGACGGTTGTTTATCATACTGCTCCTGACGGTGTTGTTTATCATACTGCTCCTGACGGGGTTGTTTATCATACTGCTCCTGACGGTTGTTTATCATACTGCTCCTGACGGGTTGTTTATCATACTGCTCCTGACGGTGTTGTTTATCATACTGCTCCTGACGGGGTTGTTTATCATACTGCTCCTGACGGTGTTGTTTATCATACTGCTCCTGACGGTTGTTTATCATACTGCTCCTGACGGTTGTTTATCATACTGCTCCTGACGGTGTTGTTTATCATACTGCTCCTGACGGGGTTGTTTATCATACTGCTCCTGACGGTTGTTTATCATACTGCTCCTGACGGTGTTGTTTATCATACTGCTCCTGACGGGGTTGTTTATCATACTGCTCCTGACGGGGTTGTTTATCATACTGCTCCTGACGGGGTTGTTTATCATACTGCTCCTGACGGTTGTTTATCATACTGCTCCTGACGGGGTTGTTTATCATACTGCTCCTGACGGTTGTTTATCATACTGCTCCTGACGGTGGTTTATCATACTGCTCCTGACGGGGTTGTTTATCATACTGCTCCTGACGGTTGTTTATCATACTGCTCCTGACGGTGTTGTTTATCATACTGCTCCTGACGGTTGTTTATCATACTGCTCCTGACGGTTGTTTATCATACTGCTCCTGACGGTGTTGTTTATCATACTGCTCCTGACGGTTGTTTATCATACTGCTCCTGACGGGGTTGTTTATCATACTGCTCCTGACGGTGTTGTTTATCATACTGCTCCTGACGGTTGTTTATCATACTGCTCCTGACGGTTGTTTATCATACTGCTCCTGACGGTTGTTTATCATACTGCTCCTGACGGGGTTGTTTATCATACTGCTCCTGACGGTGTTGTTTATCATACTGCTCCTGACGGTGTTGTTTATCATACTGCTCCTGACGGTTGTTTATCATACTGCTCCTGACGGGGTTGTTTATCATACTGCTCCTGACGGTGTTGTTTATCATACTGCTCCTGACGGTGTTGTTTATCATACTGCTCCTGACGGGGTTGTTTATCATACTGCTCCTGACGGTTGTTTATCATACTGCTCCTGACGGGGTTGTAGAATTATCAGGCTAGACGTCTGGTTGTTTACACTAAGTCGTTAATTCCCAGAGTGATTTTATACCTGTGTTTTGTAGTAGTAGTAGTAGTAGTAGTAGTAGTAGTAGTACACACCCGTCCACCACACTCTAGGCTCCTCCCTCACCACCTACCACAGACAGCCCACTACCGGTCGACCTTCCATTGGTCGGACGGAAGTCCTTCGCAAAATCTATTGATAATTTCCCGTAGGACAGAATTGTACGATAAGATTTCCTATTGGACAAAATCCCCCGATACAGAAACTTACAGACAATTCACCTCTGGACAAAGTCGTACCGATCGATTTCCCACTGGACAAATTCCTTGGACACAATATCTCTCGGGACAGTTTCCTCCCGGACAGAATCTCGCCAGAATATTTCCCAGTGGACAAAATTTCACCACCGGAATAATAACGTGGATTAAGTCCATCGTGTACAAGTTTATCCTTAGGTGTTGAATATACTGTAATTATAGGTTAGGCAAGTGTAACCTCCCCCCACACCCACATAAAGTGACCCCCCCACATGCATCACCCCATAAACCCACTCCCCCGCCCTCCCCCACACTCCTCCGCCCTCCCCCGCCCTCCCCCACACTCCCCTCCCTCCTTCCACCCTCCACCCACACTCCCCCGCCCTCCCCCACACTCCTCCGCCCTCCCCCGCCCTCCCCCACACTCCCCTCCCTCCTTCCACCCTCCACCCACACTCCCCCGCCCTCCCCCACACTCCTCCGCCCTCCCCCGCCCTCCCCCACACTCCCCTCCTTCCTTCCACACTCCTCCACACTCCCCCGCCCTCCCCCACACTCCCCTCCCTCCTTCCACACTTCCCCACCCTTCACCCACACTCCCCCGCCCTCCCCCACACTCCCCTCCCTCCTTCCACACTTCCCCACCCTCCACCCACACTCCCCCGCCCTCCCCCACACTCCTCTCCCTCCTTCCACACTCCCCCGCCTTCCTTCCACACTCCTCCACACTCCCCCGCCCTCTCCCATACTCCTCCACACTCCCCCCGCCCCTCCCTCCCCCACACTTCCCCACCCTCCACCCACACTCCCCCGCCCTCCCCCACACTCCCCTCCCTCCTCCCACACTCCCCCACACTCCCCCGCCCTCTCCCATACTCCTCCACACTCCCCCGCCCTCCCCCACACTTCCCCACCCTCCACCCACCCTCCACCCACACTCCCCCGCCCTCCCCCACACTCCCCTCCCTCCTCCCACACTCACCCACACTCCCCCGCCGGTCCACCATTATTACCAATAGTTTTAACGCTCCCCTGACATTACTTAACGTTTATTTATAATCCCTTCGTGTTTTTTTTTATTTCATCAGTGTGTTATTAACGTTATTTATAGTGTTGCATGTGTTGAGGGGACGTGTGTGGGCGGCAGGTGTGTGTGGGTGGTGTGGGCGCCAGGTGTGTGTGGGTGGTGTGGGCTCCAGGTGTGTGTGGGTGGTGTGGGCTCCAGGTGTGTGTGGGTGGTGTGGGCGCCAGGTTTGTGTGGGTGGTGTGGGCTCCAGGTGTGTGTGGGTGGTGTGGGCGCCAGGTGTGTGTGGGTGGTGTGGGCTCCAGGTGTGTGTGGGTGGTGTGGGCTCCAGGTGTGTGTGGGTGGTGTGGGCTCCAGGTGTGTGTGGGTGGTGTGGGCTCCAGGTGTGTGTGGGTGGTGTGGGCGCCAGGTGTGTGTGGGTAGGTTAAGGGGGCGAGTGTAACCTTAAATTTTTCCCTTCATACGGACGCTTCTATCTCATCTAATGTAAACTGAAGCACTAAATATATCCTCCAAAATGTCGCCGTAAGTACACTGGGACTCACCTGAATTCTCTGAGAGTCTAATAGGTTTACGGAGAGACTAGAGCGTAATTGGAGGTGTTTCTCTGCTTTGGAAGAGTGAGGGAGCCAATCTAACTGTATACTCCGGCCGGGAATCGAACCTGGGACCTCTCGTTTCCAAGGCTACCGCTGTGTCAAGGAGCTGTGGAGAGTGTGTGGGTGAGTGTGTGTGTGTGTGTGTGTGTGTGTGTGTGTGTTACTACAGAGGGGGCTTCCCAGATGTAATATTTATCCAGCATCTTGCCTTACCTGCCCCCCCCCCCCCACACACACTCACTCACCCACACACACTCACACACACACACACTCACACACACACACACACACACTCACCCACACACAGTCACACACACACACACACACACACACTCACACTCACTCTCCTCCCTCTTCCAATCTTTGTTATGTCAATACCTCCTCATAGCACCATCCTTCACTCTATCGAACACTGCCATCAAGCACTCCGATAACTCTCTCTTAATACTCCCATTCTTCACTCCCTCCTCTCCCTTCCTTCCTTCATTCCTTCCTTCATCCATTCCTTCCTTCATTCTTTATTTCTTTCCTTCACACTCGCCTTAAATCGGTGGTAAATCGTATGGGCGGTAAGAGTTGCACTCCTTCCTCACCTCGCTGGCCTAAGTAACTCCTTCATTAGGATTTGTTGGCTGATGCGTTGGAATGGTCGTGTCTTTCCTTCCTTCCTTCCTTCCTTCCTTCCTTTCATCCGCCTTTCCTTCTTTTCTTCCTTCTTTTCTTCCTTATTTCCATCCTCCTTCCTTCCTTCCTTTCCTCCTGCCTTCCCTAATATTAAACACGTTATATTCCTGTCTGACAAGGTGTGGCGTAGTTGGTAGCTGTGTGTGTGTGTGTGTGTGTGTCATGTTTGGGTCGGTTGTACATTAATACCTGAGGGAGTGCTTGGCCCCCTCAATGTCCAAGTATGACCACACCCAGCACAGCCCAGCCCAGGGAGTATAAGGTCAGCGTGAGTCATCAGTCTAAAACTGCATCATGATATACTGAGAGAGAGAGAGAGAGAGAGAGAGAGATGCTTTCACTGGCTCCGTCAGTAGATACCTGTACTTTAATAACCAAAACACCTGTGTGACTCCTACCACCACATCCCCAACCACTCCCGACTGTTCCCGACGTCGTCACTCTGGGTCACGCGACCACCCGACGACCTCCAACGACAGTAATCCCGACGGACTTACCTGGACTCTTACCTGTCTGGAGGGATATATAAAATCTCTCCCTAAAGATACCCAGAGGTAATTAGATGGACGCCACCTGTGAGGTGATTAGATGGAGGTCACATGTGAGGTAATTAGATGAGGCCACCTGTGAGGTGATTAGATGGAGGTCACATGTGAGGTAATT